>JAVCKV010602133.1:0-18911 GCA_032274145.1 Herpochondria borealis
CTTCTTTTCCCTTCTTTTTCTCCCTTTTTCCACTTCTCTTGGGGTTGGTTGAGGCAACGTTGCGCGGACGCACAAAACGCAGCGGCGACGACACGACGCCCTGCCACACGTTCCAGCAGTCCCCTTCTTCGCCACGACCTACCCCTCCATCTAGCTCTACCACGCCCCATCCCCTTGAGTGCTGCTACGGGCGAGCTACCCGCAGTACTAAAAGAGCCTGGATTCGTTAGTGGCGTCGTCGACGAATGATATCGACACTTGTGGCGAGCGCGTAGTAAAGTAGCTCGTTTTTGTGTCACCCTTGACGACGCGGTCGCACAAACCACCGGCTGCGGTGAGCTGAGGAAAATCGAGGTATCGAGTCGGGGAAAAGACAAGGAAAGAAGGCAAATCAGTAAAACTTACATTGGAAGGCTGTAACTCTGTGCTATCCGTTGCCTTTGTACCTCCCCAGACACGCACACACACACATGTGCCTCAGCGGTCGGTATCTAAATACCGGCCTATGATCCAAAACTAACTAGCTTACAGGAAAACTTGTCCTTCTCCAACTCAGATAAACATCTAGTCCACGAAAAATAGAAGAGGGTTCTGTCTAACTCTAACCTGGCCCATCCATTGGCCCGTCGGCCATATTTGTCCACAGCTGCAAGTAGACAGCCACCCCTGACTAAACTGTTCAGCTGTATCCCCGACAGCCGCGTAATATACCAGCCCAGTAAATTACCGCGCATACAAACTAACACACAACTCCATACACTCGAACACTATTTTAACCAGTACCACTGTGCTTGTACTTTATATTTCCTCGGTACCCCTGCCTCACACATTTCACTGCACGCAATTCACAATTTTCAAACCCGTGCCGCTCACCACACGCACATCCGGCACTTTATGGCGGCCATAGTACATCATTCCATCCTTTGATACAACACAGGCCAAAGCGGCTCATAGCAGCGCGTGTTCACACCAAAAATTTTGTGGGTAGCGGCCGGCCCCATTACGCCACCCCATTTATAGGTACCACACTCAAGGTGGTCCAAGTCGATCTAATCCCTCCAACTCTTCTTCTCATCAGGACGTGCCTCAGCAGGCGACTCGTCTTGGACATCTTCTATCTTTGGAATATCTTCTACTCTTTCTGGTCTCATGTCTTGTTTCCGTGGTTGGTTCTCATCGGGTTGACTTTTCCCCTTGGTTGGATTCCCAGATGTTTCAGGTGATGTATCGTCGATGTCTTCGCCAGCCGTCACAAGGACGTCTGCGAAAAATTCGTGGGCCTTAAATTTTGAAGGAGAGAGCGTGATCCATTAGTTCCATTATATTTCCTGCCTCTTCCATCTCCTTCCCATTGGTATGGCCTAACTAAACCGGGAGGCTGGGTAATTTAATGCCATGCAACCGGCAGAGGTCCTTAGCTGCATCACTTTCCAGGTTAACAAAACCAAGAGGCGGTCGTGACGCGTACGCTACAACCATGCACTTGGGAAGAAGACGTTCCTTGGAGTTGGAATTGCTGGTGAGGACCTTTAATGGCTGATCCGCTGACAATTCATGCACCGAGTTCATGACACGGACTCCGTATCGTTCCACGATGTCGTGCTTCAGTAAAGTCATGATTTTCCCTTGTAACAAGGTCGTAACCGTTGGCTGTCGCTGTGGGAATGGCGGCAGATGCAATTGTCGGACTAATTGGATGCGTGTCAGCGTTGCGGTCTCGTCGCCCGTGGCGACTGCGTCTCCGCCGGGCAACTTCTTGCGCTTTACGATGCGGGTATTATTCTCCAACCAAGGGTCCGACGCTGTTCAGTGGCCAATGATGAGGAGAGTTTCCCTGGTGAATTCGATCTTCCCTTTGATGCACCGTATGTAATCGACGTGGCGATTGTTTAAATGGTTCCGCAACAGGACGGGGACCGAAAAGTCGTTGAAAACGGGGAAGGCTGCATTTCAGAAGCGTACCCTAAATAGCACCTCTTGTTTCACCTTCAACGCATTGCAACTTGCATAACCAAGCTTGGTAAGGTCTTCGTTTGCCGTGACAACCTTTTCTATCTCTCCGGAAGGGAGCTACTCCGTATCAATTTATTCCCGGCTCCTGTGCCAATGACTAACGGCAAAGGCACTTGGACCTTCCCCATTATACCGATGAAACTATACACAATAATTTATTGAAGCTACGTGACCATAAATTTCAAGGAAACTTCGTCGGGGGGCTTACTAATCTCCTCTCTTCCTAGGTCTTCTGGTTGCCTCTCTCTAATAGGCGCCGAAGCGTCTTCAATAATTAACCCAGGCCTTACGCCGGAGTGCGGCCCTATTTGGCACCTCATCATTCGTCGTCGTTTTCGTCTCCTTTTTAGTCTGCTTTTCAATAACTATGTGTAAAATATTTTTCATCGTTCGACGAGAGAGCGTAAAAGTGCTACAGGGCAAACTCACTATCATTTACGGTTATTCAAGACTCATGATGAGGTTCTACTTCCGCACGCATACCTATTTTAATTACCCCTTTACTTTCCCCCCTTTGAGGAAGTAGGTTCGGGCGCGACTGAGGCACCTTGTTCCTTGGTGTATTTCGCTCCAAAATTTCTGACGACTGTATTGACGCAGCCTGGTTTGAAGGAGGCTTCGGTTTGTCCGGGTTCACTACCACGTGAATCTGTCCGGGTTTCTGAGTTCGATCATAGTTGGGTTGATAGATCGGGCGAATCGGCCTCTGAAACTGTCTACCACGTCTACCATCACCACTAACACGTCTACCAGCGCCGTATCCGTACAAATTCATCGGAAGAGGACCGGGCTCGGGACCAGAGTTCTTCATCGACTGCATCTTTTGCTGGTACCAATCCTTCAGGAGAGGTTTGGCCTCTATCTGGTGGAGATAGTTCTAGTACGCTAAGTAGATTCGCTGAGATGGAGAAAGATGACGACAAATGAACGTTCTGCGGTCACTCTCCCGATAACTCCAGCAGTTCAACTGCCAGTAGTCGCTCGGGAAGACTGTCGGCGCAGCCTTCATATGGGCCTCATTGAGGTCCAGAACATCTTCTAAGGTGCGCATCAAGTCACGTTTCTCCTATCTCATCCTTCTGGTCGCCTTCTGGAAATGGTCATCGGTCAGGACAAGAACATTCACAAGCTGAAAGGCCGTATCAACGACTGTCGTTGTATCCATCACCGCTTCCTGCTGGTCCGGACGTGGCCAGGACGAAAAGATTGAGTCCGACTTCATGATGGGATCAATAAACATCAACATTGTTGGGTTCTGCACCGTACTAGAATATTTACTTCCGTCAGTTTTGTGAGATCTTGTGACGGAAGCAGCTGTTCGGGCCCTCTGAACTTTGCCTTCCCAGAACGCTGTCCGGCAAACAACGATCATATTGTTCCAATCCTTCAGGCGCATGTACTTCATTTGTCCCTGGACTTGCCAAAAATTTGCGACATGGATACCACGAACGAAGTTCTGCGCGAGCTTGGCGGGGCGAAGACATGAGGGAAAATGCGGGCAGAGTTCATAAAACGCTAGGAAAATTCCAACCCATTCTCACCATCCTCGTTTGTAGCCCTGTTTACCTGATTGTAGGCCTTCTGCAACGCTTCATCAGTAAGATACCTCTGAAGGAGCATGTGGACAATTAGGGGCCATTTGACCCCCATCCTAAGCCCCTCAACACGAATACCGGGAAAGACCTGGATCCGGTAGAAGTTCTTGGCTTTAACTTCCAGGAATTAGGTCAGTACACTCACTGCCACTCCTTCCGACTCATTAAATGTTTCGAGCGCCCTACTCAGTGTCTTTACAAAGTGAAGGAGCTCGATCGGATTGGAAACATCAAATGTCTCGAGAGTTCTTTACAGGCCGTCGATTCGCTTCTTCAGCTGATAAAAGTGGCCCATATCATCCTCATTTGAAAAGCTCGACGTGTTGTGGAGAATATTCATTCGTAAATAGACCATATATTGAATTGAAGGCTACATAGTCTTGAGGGGTTCCAATCAAGGAAAATACAGGCCAATTCCGGCATAATTTATATCTTCTCTTTTATCGCAACTGTTTTAACGGGCTCTGGGGCCATCGATGACAAGAATTGTGGGACAGAAAACAGCGGGGAGATAGTTGCGGTCGGAATTGGCGTGCCATGCGAATCGTCTCCGGCCAAGGATTAAGTTAACTCGTCTCTTACTCCATCTAAGGCCCTCCATTGTAGTTTATACCAGGCTCGTATTCCCTTCCAAATCTTTGTGCAGAGGCAGAGGTTTGGGCCTGGAGAGGCATATGGCCAGCCGCGACTGGCTGGTCGGCCACCTGCAGGGAATTTGACGGTAGGTTTTAACAACTCCTAACTAAAACACTTCTTCTCAATAGAACCCAGCGTCGAATTTATTTATAGGACATCGAAATTTATGCCAGTGCGTTCCTGGCTTTGGGTTTCAACGGAATACTCGACTCCAACTGCTTTGCGAGATCTATCTTTCACCTCAACCCGAACGTTTCTCATCTCATTCATCATAATCCTCTTGGCCATGATGGCTTTAAAATGTCCGGATGTGGCATTTTTCTTCGCATTTACAACAAAAATATGAATTCCTTCCATTTTCTTAACGGGGTTTAAATCACTTGTTTCAAGTCATTTAAAAAAGTATCTCAGTTCAAGTTTACAGGTTTGCCGAAAACTAGGTAGCGAGTTAGACGGGATCAGGACTGGAATGGCGTTTTGGAGCTGCATGGGCCCCATGAGGCTTTCGAGCTGACACATGACCAGAGGTAAAAACATCAGGGTTGGATAAAGAGCCAAAGGATTCTGCAGCGAGTAATGGTAACGTTCGAAACCTTCCACACAAGCGCGATAGCAACAAAAACAACTCTGCACCAGTACACGGTTAGAAAAAGGTATGTGCAGAGCAGGGGTTCGAATCTCTCTTTCTGAGTAGCTGTAGATTGATATAGAAATGCATGTGAGCGACGAAGTCCCAAAATGTGACCTGAGGTACAGAGGCCCGATACACAGACGTGAGTTTGAATACGATAATTCGCCTGCTTTTTCTCCCTTGTACTTCTGCGATCAGGTGTGGACTTTTATTATTTTTTTGTCCTTCCAAGAAATCGTAAACATAGTCTCCTGGTACATGAAAATGGTCAGCACTTTGTGCGTAATTTTCTTTACAGTCTCCTTTGGGTTTATCTCTCTGCCACGAGTTTTCGTTACTCTTTTCGATCAGTTAATAGAACATAAAGTAATTCCCTTCGGATTGGGAAACTAGCTGAGATTTCCGGTAGACGACTTAAGATACCAAAACCTCAAAAGCTGAGCGCATGAACCATGAGCCCCAACTATTTGATTTGATTGCTCCGACTGAAAGGGGGAGCCATGTTTCAGCAGGAAGCTCCTTTTGATCGGCACTTGTCGTCACGTATACTGGACGAAGGATGTCACAGAATGGCTCACTAGCTCCAATAGAATGTTGGCACTCTGTTCCAGTAGAATCTAGCTATATGTCAGCAAGCTCGCCCATTCGTTTGAAAGGAAGACGGCTTCTTGGTCGGTTACAATTGTTTCCGGAAATCCGACGTAAAGTCCAGCCCTTGTTTTTAGGAACATGTTCCAACCTGTGGTGGCATCCAACTTACGTAGGAAAGCTGCAGTTTGAAAATATGTCCCAGAATCAATCACATGAAGCACTGGAATGGTTTCGGTACATGGCTTCGACGTAGAATATATCGATGAGAAGACGTTGGTTGAAAATTATTTCTCCATTTTCACGGATACGGAAACTAATTTCTTTCTTACACTATATCTGGCTTATTCGCAGGTGTCACTTATCTCATACAGACTTTTAGCCAGCTTTTTTGGCTGTGTAGTGCTAGCTGATAAAGTGTTGTATGAATGAACATAGATCTTGACCTCTAGATCCAGAAAAGTGAAAACTTGCCGTGTATTTCATAATGCCGTTAAGAACAATCATGAAAAAGTGCACCAACGTAAATGGGAGATGGAAATTGTTGAGTATGTATTGAATGCAGTTTGTGCGTGGTGAAAATGCTGGTGAAGGTACTTCTTGGTGGAAGGCAAACTGCGGAGTGTTTTGCCCTAAACATCTGAGAGCAACTCTTGTGGAGAGTAGTTGAACTGATCCGCTCTTCTGACATCTAGTCAAAATAGGTCAAACTCAGATAGATTTTGAATCAGAGGGTGAGGGTCAGATGTTGGTCCAGAGAGGGCGGTGAGCGTCGGCGAGGGTGAGGGTCTTGTGTTCATGAGGGGATCGGCGAGTGGGGGGTACATAGCAGGTAAGGCAGCAGCGGCACAGAAGTCTGATCGGCAGCAGTGGAGCGGGGTTGGCGGCGAGGGCGCAGCGGAGAGAGTAGGAGCAGGGACGGAGACGGGCCAGCGATAAGGACGAGGCCGTGGGACCGCAGGGATGGCGACGGCTTGGCGGTGGGGATGGCGACGACCGTGAGGAACTCGTGAGCGCCACCGATTGGTCAAGTCGCGCGGGTAGATCTGAATCCGCGTCGGGTTGCGTTCTTCTTTCAAACTAACGTCACAACACACCCGTGACTTTAGACGTATATTTCCGACGGCCGTCCATACATGTGGTATGCCACATGTACATGTCGTTGCGGTCTGGCACGCGCCACTCCCGTGGCCAACACCGAGCTCAAGCTGCACGGCGCAGCCCCACTTTGATTCATCCGTCGACTTTGGGAACTGCTCGAGTGCTGGTTTGTAAGGGGTAAGTGAATTTACGTTGATGTTTGCTAACTTTTCTGAAGCCGGGTTAGGCAATACATTCAGCTGCCGAAGCATCGGTGTGCTTCTATATAGATACTATTCGAATAACATTAGATAGCGACTGCGTCAAAAGAATCCGAGAATATGTGAGAATGAGATAGCGACTATGTCAAATGAATCAGAGAATATGTCAAGAAGCCCCTGGTTTGGTACACCGGTCTTCTGAGTCATTCCACATCCGTTAATGTTTATTTCTCCACATCGAGATTGCCTTATCAACCTGACGGTAGCCTACACGTAAGCATTATTCAGGGACTGTCATATTGTGCGACGGGTCTTACGTGGTGCGAGCTGGGTCTTACTACATTGTAAAAAAGTGTTGTTATCATCACACCACTGCGAGAGGAACAGGAACACAGGAGCCTCCTTCTGGACGTACAGTCCTTCAATTAAATGATTCACTATTTTGACTGACTCATACCGGTACCCTCCTACATTTTCGGGAAAACGCGTGTATAAATTTGTCCTTTGTACTATATGTTCAGGCTGACCGTCACTAAAATGAGGAGAGATATTATAACTCTGTTCCTAGATACGTCAATAATGCTTACTCGTGATTGTACTTCGCGTCGAAAATTGGTAATAACTGCCGGAACGTAGAAAAACATTCACTTGCATGGGATATCCCCCGAGAACCAGGGGAAACGTTGGAAGTCGGGGGTAGCTTTTTACCCAACGTTGCGTTACGGCTCCATATCTCCGTTTTTGATTGCATATATTCGCAAGGAGTCGTTCTTCCGATAACAGTTTTGGAAATTTCTTTCGTGAGAAGCGCCCAACAAGACCCCCATAAGCTCTGCACTGAATAGTGGGTACGCAGATTCGGGTAGTTTCATACCATCACCTAAAAATTGCGTACATCTCAGCGTACATGCGGAGAGGCGTCAAGTCCAGATAAAATTTTGAATTACAACCCGGCACGTCATATGTGTACCACGATTGTTGGACGCGTACGGAAACCAGAGACAACATAATGCAGAAGAAAATTTGTCGCAGGGCTCTGACAGAGAAGGGGAGCTTAATAGAGCGGCACTGACGCGAAAAGATCTATCTGTCTGACCGCACCGCACAACAAGAGGACGAAAGCTCAGGTAAAAACGGGGGACTGGCAGTCGCCAGTCCCCTGCCAGTGTAGCAGCCCCTTGCTACATACCGATGAAAGCACGACTTTCTCGCTGTGCTGAATGCGCTGTGATAAGGCAAGCCCATCGCACTGGACATGAGAAGGAGTGCTCATCGGGTTCTCTTTTCCACGTCAGCATAAAATACAGTTCAACATGGATACTAGTCTAGTAGACACGGCGTCACCCAATAAACTTGTAGAAGATACTGTATGATGTCCTAGATCCTCTCGGCGCCTCTTAGCTTACAACGCGGCAGGGATGTCTCGCATTATGGTTCTCCCATCCTCAAGCGTCGAGGACCGTGGCGTTTGTTCCCTCATCGAACAGATCCCCGTATTTAGAATGAGTGTTCCGATATTCGGTTTTACAGTGGAGATGTTCAATTTTCGTCATGTCTGAGCAAGCACTGCAGGTAGCAGCACCTTTGCTACGTCTTGCTGACGAAAACACACAGATTGCATTGAACGCGCTGACATCATTCGGATGTTTTGTGGATTTTCTGCGTGCTGTTCTAAAAGAGGGTTAAATCAGCCAATTACTTCTCTGCTGGCTTCCTTCATACCATCGTGTGACGAGAATAGAGAAACTATTGAAAATATAATTAAAATATATTTAAATCACTGGTATTCGCTTTTATTAATTTTTCCAATTTTAACTGATTTAAATTCACTTATTTGAACTGTACAAACCTGTATAGCGTTGTACTGTACATGACCATTAAAACCACACCTTACCTCTTCTCATCGCCCTGCCTCCCCAAAGCGGCCCTCGCAATGGATAATTAGAGCAGTAATATGCATTCTAAAACGGGTCCTTTTCCTAAATAGATTGAAGAAAGAGGTCAACTGTAGCGCTGTTTATTCCTAAACAATGCCCTCCGATGAAAAATTGGGTTTCCAATTTCACAAGGCCAGTCTTTCACGTACCGAAAAATAACATATCATCATACTGACGTATTTTATCCACGCGAAGGTTGTAAGTTAGTTGCACTGCCGTGTTGCTCATCGCACCGATTACTTAGCATCGCGACGGATTGCGAGACGCCCGCTATATAAGTAAAGTCGTCTGCAGAAAACGGAATACCAGCAACCCAAACACACATCAACAGTCGATTCGACCCCATCACCGTCTCTGACCGGTCAAACCATCCTCCATCCGACAAACACACCAACAACCAATCACTCAATTTCAGAACCGGTTCAAAACAACACGACTCCCCGGAATCTGCCAAAAGAAGAGCACACAGATTAAATACATGGCTGGCGAGTGCCCGCCGTACAGCAGAAACGACCGTGTGTCGTACAAGAGCTTGCAGCCGGACGAACGACAGGAGGTGAAACGGCAGAGAAATGCAGAAAGTGCACGTCGCATGCGCCAACGAAAGCGAAACCGTGATCAAGACATGCACTCCGCCTACGCAGAGAACGAGGCCAGAATCGCACACCTCGAGAAACAGGTCGAACGACTCGCCGAACAGCTCTCCCCCCCTTCCAGAAAGTGAGCGAAGAGACATGCAACAGTGATACTGACGTTATAGAAAAACTTTCGTCTCTTTTGCAAGGTTCTACTTTACCAGTTCTTTTCGATCTGGCCGATGGGCTTCAAGTGAAGGTTTGAGAGTACCCGGTTTCTCTTTTTCTTTATTCGTTGAAGTTTTTAGTATTTGTATGCTTTTTATTGAGTAGTTTTGCCTCCAGACCCCTTTTCCAGGGTATTACTGTGCTGACAATAGGTTGGACAAGATTTTTGAAAATTAACTTTTAGAATAGTTAGGATAAGTTCTAATTTGACGAACTCCTTTCTTGAACAAAATTCTGTTCTTTTTATTGGTATCCCTTTTTTCGCAGGCTCGCTAAAGTTGCCTATCGCTTATGGACACGCCTGCTGTTGAAGAACGGAAAATAAGAGGAGGAGTCGAGACTTGACGTTTAGTAGGACCTATCGCGGCTAGACACCGATGTTTCTCAAACCGATTCGTCTATTTTACCTCAGCCTTGCTTGTGTAAATGGTCATCTTTTAGATTATCAATAATATTCTCAGGCTTTACACAAATTTTGCATTCGTTGACCTTTAACAGGCTAAGCAAACTTAGAACAATCCGACTCTCAAGCGACTCCGATCACGGAGCACATTCAATCCGTAAAATTGTCTTCATATCATTAAATCGCGGCCAAGCCACGCTCCTTGTTGGTCAAAAGTATCTCTCCACCTCCCACGACAATTTGGCTGCCATTTTTATACGACAAGATTTCCGTACATCTTCGAGAAATGTACTTTTTAAAACATTGCAAGTTCGTTGCATACACGCACGAAACGGATACCCTGAGGCCATGGTTGGAGTGGAAAGACTCAGTTGCAGTGGGAACCTAATCGACACAGTCGCAGTCATGGGCTCATATATACGAATAGTTCTAATTCTTAAGACATTTTGAGATGTATCACAATATGAGATAGTATGCAATGCGGTTTAGGGCATACTGCTGCAGATGGCTCATTTTAAGGGACTCTATTATGGCTTGTTACCGATTAAATTGTTTGTCACATAAAATCGGCCAATGTCCTTTTCAAAGGTATCTATTTTAATGGAATAAACACCATTTCGTGTCTCACACTGAAGAATGTGTTACACGAGTTGTGGTTCGCGGTGTATTACTGTGTGACCATGAAACGTTTTACCTACCTGTTTCAAAAATAATATTACTGAAGGTTTATGAACTGCACTATATTTTCACATAACTTAAATCAAGAACGATATGCTCTGCAGCAAATAATTTAAAATTTTATGATTCGAGCCTAAAGTAACAACTGATTACAATAAAACTGCTAGCAAAATGGAAATCAAGAGAAGTTTCAAATAAATTTAATTTAATTAAAAAAAATTGTTATACTCCATTGTTCGTGTTCAGGGTAACCTGAGCGGTGTGTCAATAAATCTGAAAAGGTTACTTTGGTCTGCAACCTTTTTCGGGAAAACTGGATTACCCACCGGCTGAAGTAAAGAACGCCCTTTAGATTTTGTATCACTAATCCAACAAAAAGGATTTGCTTTGAGTGTGAAATCGTACACATTCTAAACCAGCACCTGAAGTGCGAATATAACCGGTAAGTCCGGTGGAAGTGTACAAAGCTGGCCGAAAATTCCAGTAGCTACCCCGACAAGGCGCACTCTACGACTTACTGCAGTTCATGTCTCGAGACAACGGACAAGTATGGTCAAAATTATCCCAGCAACCAGTTAACGAAAACAACTGCTAGAGAAGGGGTTGGATGGAGCGAAAAGCAACTACTTGCGTTTGCACGGTCTGTGACATGCATCCGGGTGTGAAGAAGGAATCGGAAGAAAATGAGGAGGGCGACAGTAGAGTGATAGTGTGGAATACATGACTGAAGCCACTAGCGAAGCGACAGTAGCTGGGAAGTCACAGTGGCATTTTGCCTGTTCTTTCAGTCAGCCGGATGCGCCGAAATTTGCCTCCCTTTATGGTCTGCAGCTACGGGCTTGGCCACAGCGCACTATTGCCTTTTATATAAAAAGCCTATTATAACTTATGCTGTGTTTGCTTAGTTCTGGGTAAGTAAAACAACAGATAAAATAGGAGCTCCATTTGGCGCTAATGTCATGGTAGCAGAATGCGGCCTTGGCGGCAGCCGACCTGCAGTGCCATCAGACCTGTTGGAGCACCATACAGGTCCCACGGAGAGTATGGATGGGACCGCGTCAAGCAGCGGCGTATTTTGACTGTCTAAGTGCCTTCCCTCTTGGTTAATTAATTCAACCAAAAAGCACTCAATCATCCATACTTAGTCATTTTTACTAAGGCCTTAACTATGGACAATTGTTGCCTTACTTATTGTCAATAGTCAACCTTTTTTCATAAATCTGAACACTTTTCATGTAAACCCTCAAGAACAAGATGTGCGCGAAGCCCGGGTGAATACGTTCAGTGTTGATCAGATAAGTAGTCACCATCGCCTTATCAGGCACAAATGATGGGCAATGTACAGATTTTAGAGCAACTTTTCACAGTAATTGTAGTAATTGAAGTTTGACTGGTCTTTTCATGGCAAAGCACTGTAATACAGAGCTTTTGCAATGGCAAACTTCGATATTTTGTGGGTCACACAGTATCCATTTTCTATAGAGAAGTTTTACACGTGGTTCAGAATTTCGAAGTTTTGCAGTTCCGAAGGTGGCTAGAGTAGATACGAGGGATGTGTGAGTACGAGAGAAATACGTAACCCCGTCATCGACACCTTAAGGCAGAAGGACTTCGCCATTGGCAAAGTCCAGGCGCTTGCATCGGAGAAGCACTTGCTCTGGAGATTGCCGTAGACGGTCTGCTCACCCTTCAGCTACGTCTGGCGCGCCGCGCTCGCAAAATTTGAGACAAAACCGCAAAGATACGCATGCGCACGCTCCATATTCGAAACGCATCCTTCGACCCCAATGTGTTTAGCAAGGCTGTTTGTTTGCGTGATTTAAAGTTCAGGGCACAGGAGATTCCTCGCATATGCGATAGTATTAGCTATACATTGGGCATGACCAAACAAACGCTCAAGGTACAGATGCAGCCCCTTAACTACTGTATTTTGATGTACAGGCTGGCTAGTCCGTGCAGATGAGTGGGTGTTGAGGTAACAATTAGCATGAAATCTTCGGCGTTGACTGGAGTGTTTTGGGAGATTATAGAGGACTATAATGGAACCTGCGTGGGAATTGCAATACAGTTTAGAGGTTTACTTGATAGTGGGAAGAGCAGACATTTACAAGGAAGGTGAGTGGCCTTGGCTTCCTCCTAGACAATTTTTATTGCCTTATTAGACTGTACTAAGATACAAATGCGTCGTCCAGGTGGAGCAGATCTTTATCAGAGAATCGCCTATTCGGTACATTGATGGTTCCACTGCTCGATCTACTAAACCATAACGACACCAGATAGATTTATCTTTCATTTTTTCGGTCCGGAAGTGGGGAGGAAGTATGATCTCACGTTGGACAAGAAAATCGGCATGGATGCTGCTTCAGAAGGATCTTCATATGAACTGCACTCATTATTTTGTATAAAGTGATGCCGCGTACATGTTACGACTCTGGCTGCAGAAAGCGTTCCGTTGCAGTAAAGCAACAGCGGGCAAGCGGAAAAGAAAATAAAATTAGCACTGTGTGGAAGGCCGTGGATTGAAGTTACAAGGACTTAGGGGCAGATGTTTTCGTGGCAGGAAATGAAAAGGAAGCTGAAGTACAGAGAGATGCAGACACGTACTCGAAGCATGTGGAATGGCTTTGAAGACAATTTCTTTGTGTCAATTTGGAATCATTTGCGACTTGAACAAGAAGCTTCATGACTTTGGAAAGATAATTCTAGCTATACTTCCACAATGCTGCACTTTTCGAGAAAATGAAGAGTATTGAATTGCTTCCTTCGCCTCACACGATACGCCCCTAAAACTAACATTCGTAAATATACATACGTAAGAAAATAGGAGGATGCATAGACAGCTTTCTTTCGTTTTGTAAAGTATTTGTGTACAGTATTGTAATACTATTCCATGATTTAAATTGATGTTTCATTCTTAGTGATTTCAAAGTACCAGTGTTGTCATATTTTGAGTCCGTGCGACATGTACACTATGTACTCTACTTGGACAGTACATGACTTTGAACTAAAATAAAATTTTGTGAAAATAGTGTCACACTATTATTTTTATTATTATTGACACACCGGCTTCTTCCAGTCGCATGGAGAACTACGAAACGAAACAAGGTCGAGTGCAAGCACGCTCTATACTCTTGCCCTACAAATTTACTCTTGAAAACCGCTTATGCCCTGCAAGAGCTGAAGCAGAAAAAGCAGTTCCGTCTCCGTCTCAACATACATCCAGCGAAACACCGAGCCACTCCATCTTTCCTGCTTCTCTGCAATATAACGCCAGCTGACAGCAGTGCAAACATTATGTTCGGGTGTCACGGGAAATCAAGCCCGCGACGTGAATATTCGGGCGACACATAGATCGCGCCGAATGAGCCACTGAGGCTATCTCGACGCAGTCTACGATGTGTCGTGTGGAGATTACTATCCCTGGTCGTGTGGACATTTGTACTGTAGATATCTTAGCAGTGTGTGACTAGCGCACACTGTGTATCTACTTAGTACCATAAAAGGCGACGCAGGCCTCCAGCTTGGATGGTCCTCGCCATCGCATCGCTACCAAACCTACTGTACGCCACATTCTCCCTCTCACCGCGGCTCGAAAACGGACCATGGCAAACAAACTTCACTCACTCCCACTGCCTTTCGTCGCCCCACCGTCAAGACGAGAACGTGATTATGGCGTCCCCCGCACAGCAGTAGCGCGGAGCATTGCGCGCAATATGCTCTCCTTCGCGCTCTTCGTCGTTCTGGCCGTGGTGGCGTCGCTCGAAGGGACTTCTGTTGCGGGGATCGCGCACCCGGCTGCCACATTTCCCCGCGACGGTACTCGTAATAGAGATCTCGGCATCCTTCGCGCGGACCTTGGTTGCGAATCGCGCTGCTTGGACTGCTGCGCTGGCACGCCGCTTTGCCCGGTGCGGTGTACGTTCAAGTGCGCCGGAATCAACGCCAGGCGGGAAATTAGAATGAAGTTTTTTTGGGTTTTACGGGGCCGGGCTAGCCCTGTGGAGAGATCGGTCGTCGAGCGTAGGTAGATGAGTGAATTTTCACGTCTACAACCGGGTCGAATTGAGCGGGTGACGATTCCGTGATGATATTGTGCGAGAAAAAACTGCGTGGAAGACGACCCTGTTCTAGAACGAAGAAGAATTGACAAATTTACTGTCACCCGATTGCAGTAACTTTCTATGAGGCTGCTCTCTCCACACTATCCGAGATGCGTGCTTGCCTGCTCTGTGCGGGACACGTTATGTTTTGGAACATGAAGCGAAGAAAGAACGCCAGTGTGCAGGCTAAGCCCAATCGATGCAACGCGGAGAGTGAAAGCGCTCTCCGTTGCCTGTTAGCGTCTTTGAGGCAACGGAATTTCTTGCTGACAAGGTTGTTGCTTTATTCTATTGTTGGGTTGCCGTCTTTAGCAGTAATGCGCGATCCGAGTCACACGTTATCAAACTTATTCAATAAAATTATTATTGAATGATCACCGTACTGCAATGCTGGAAAATCGTCAATGGTTGCCGAGCAGAATGTTAGCTTGTTCATTCTATTCAAAATGCCCATCACATCAACTCAAGCTATCAGTTTGTTGTATCGTGAGGGGATACAATTTTTCGTGCGCGTCTTAGACGAGCGCGAAAAGCAGATGAATTATCGTAAAGAGCAGTGGCATGGGATAGACACCGTGCGCCTGCCAGCACCAGGATGCCTTCCTGCGGTCAATTCTCCACGCCAAAGCTCCTTCACTCGAATGGAGCATCAAACCGGCCATTCCGACTTACAGATAGCACCTCTCTGCTTTATTTCCATGTCTCTAAGTTTGAAACCGTGGTAATACGTCCGGCAGGATGGCACGCACTGGGCTGTGGATTGCTCCACGAAGAAAGGGCTCTTGGTTTTGATCGAATGCATGATAACCGCAACGTGCGCTAGTTCCGGCAGTTATGTGAAACGGTAAGAAGTTTTTGCAAAAACTGGGACTTCTGAACTGGTGCATTTATTTGCGGACTTCGGTCACTTTTTGTTGCTTTGTGTGGTGGGTTAGTGTTAAGGTTCAAACGATATATCTTCCTCGAGGATAATGTGTACTACACGGCCATAGTGAAAGCACTCATAACTCTGGGATGGTAAAGGAATATTGGGAAATAAACATCATGATATGGAGGATTGCTCAGAATCGGTACCAGGAAATTGACCTTAGAACAGAGAAAGTGCGGAGCTCGTTCTCGGTTAGTCAGTTGTTCCGGCCGTTTTTCCATGTGCATAAAAGGGCTTGTTACAGGTATAGCAGTCTTCGATCTTCAGAAAAGTAAGGCAACCGCTTCAAATTATCTTAGAACCCTTCCACTTGTGGAAGTAATTTCAGATAAACACTGCTACGACCCAGTGTCCAAGTGACAGGCGGTCCTCTGGGGGGCCAATTTTGGCCCGAATCGCCGGCTGAGCTGAAATTTCGTTAATTTTTTTGTGACTTTGAAATTTTTTGTCGTCCGAACGTCATTATTCCTTTACTTTCTACGCTGCCGAAAGTAAAACTACAGTACTCATACAGTGGGTACTGCGTTTCCTCCACAAATGTCGGCGTGTTGACTGACAACACCGTCAGGAAACCGACCGCACGGACTGGTTGATCCGATGACATGCAATGGCATTCGGGCGGGGTTTCTACGCTCCCCGGGTTGGCACTGTATCTCCCAAGGGACAAGACCGTAAGGAGGTATTCAGCATGCGCATGATCAATGCTGAACAGAACCTCGTTGGCTCTGGTTGTTGCGCGATACACCAATGCGCAGCGGACGCCCAGCCGTCCGGCCAATAACGGCCAATTATCACCTACATGGTAACCTCCCGTTCGGATGAATTCCAGTAACGCATGTAAGTGAGGCCAGGAATGGCTTCCCGTCGGTAGTACACCTGAACCAGCGATTAACCACCAACTCCGGGTGTCGTCAATTCAAGTGGCATTTATTTGAGCTACAATACAGATATTACGAAGAAAGAAAATTCAGAAAGAATTCAAGAATAATTCCGAAACACCACTGTAAGGAATTAGTCACGTTCTTGTAAATTTACATTAGAAAATTATCAGAAATACAGTTTACGGCGCAGCGCACATGAGAAATGGATAGTCTAAGTTCGTCGTATGCACAAAGCGAACAAGCAACCACCAGCAAAATGAGTCGTACTCGACGCGGATCCATCAAGCACAACAGTCGGTACCTGATCTTTCGGAGGCTCTCGTTCTGGAGGCGTGCTTTCGACGAATGCAAACGGCGCAGGGCAATTAGCGCACAAGAGGTTCAGTGAGGCGAAACGAAACGCCCTTGAGCACATCGAGCGATCTACTTTGATATCGTGCAGTAAATTTGACGAGGGTTTTGCGGAGATGGAATTTTAGATTCCTACGCACGGATGTTCTGAGAATGGTTAACATAGTTATTCATGGTGTACAGAAGTACTACACCAAGAGAAACAGTTCTCGAACAAGTACACTTCTCTCCACATGTTTTTTTCCTTAAGCGCATGTATACGCCACTGAATTGGAGCGATATGGAAACAATGTTTCGGAAGCACAACTCTAAGATGTCGGAAATATTTTGGGAGACGTGCGAAAGATTCATGGAAAGATACGAAAGTCTTGTTACAGGGCCCGTTGGATCGAGATACTTTGCAGATATATCGCAAAAGTGAAGAATAAGCTCAGTACGCTGGACAACTGTGTATGTTTTTATTAATGGAACAGTGATAGAAAAAGAGCACCCAAGTGACGATGAAGTACAAAACGTGGTACAAAACGGCCATAAAAGGAAACATGCGCTCAAGTTCCAAGCAGTAACGACCCTTGACGGTATGTTTTCTATGTGTTTGGGCCGATGGAGGGGAAACGCTACGACTGGAGGCTATATTGCCGCTCGGAAAGCGAGGATCAACTGGAGTTGGTTCTGAAAATTGAAAAGTTGCAGTTCGTGATCTGCGATGATTCAGGATGCAAAGATCGTGAGTTCAGTTACATTAAATTTAAAGGAACGCTCACGATGGACCACGCCGCATTAAATAAGGCCATGAGCGACGGTAGAGTGTCTGTGAAGTGGATTTTCAAAGAAGTGAAGACGTTTTGGACGTTCATAGACTTTTCTCGTAAGGTGCACATTCTACAGCTCCCAGTCGGCGCACTCTACATTGCAGGTGTCCTACTTTGCAACATGCGCAACTGTGTAACCTAATCATAATTCCATTTACTTCAAGTGAAACCCTCCAACGCTGACGGAGTATTTTTCTTGGAGTGATTAACGGCGGCCCGCAATGGGCGTGCCGCTCCGAGCCCAAGTTCGCAGCGGAGCCGACTTCAAGAGCGAAGCGAGGGCGGCGGCGGAGCGGAGGAGCGGAAGCGTCACCGTTTTACGGGCCACCGCCGCTCTGGCACATGGCCCCGAAAGCCTTGGCGATCGTGTCAGCCATGAGGCGAAGCTTCTCCATATCCATTTTAGCATTCGCGCGCTTTTTTGGCGGTCCTGCTCTCGCTCGCGCCTGCGCTCTCTGATGCGAAGCATCATTTCCTGTCCCTTCAGTTCGATGTTCCTCTCTTCAATCTGCGCTCTTCTCTAGTCCGACGCGCGCATAGCCGATATAAATTCTTGCTCCTCACTTTCCATCTCAGACACAGCCGAAGCAGGTACCTTGCGACGCTTCTGTTTCTTTTCTTAGTTCTTCTCTCCTCCTGAGTCGCTTGTAAAATCTTCACCGTTCGCGCCCGCTCCTTCACGCTGTAACGCACGCTTCCGCGCATAGGCACCCAGCCGCTCCTTCTTGTCCTTACGACTCTTCTCCGCCTCTCTCTTAGCATTTTTCTCTGCGCGAAGAGAATCGCGCGGTCTTTCTTCATCATCGCCAGTACCTTCTCCAGCTCTCCAACTTCACCCCAAATCCCGCTCATTCCCTGCTCCACGCGGTCGTTCTCGTCGAACCGTGCTTGAATGCTCTTGTAGCGGTCTTGCATCGGCTTCCACGTCATAAATTCCCGTATCTTTTTCGTTGCGTTCGCCTTCGATGAGGCTATCTAGAACCTCTCGCGCGTTTCGCCTTGAGCAGCAATGTGCGCTTTCGCGGCCGCCACCTCGCGCAGGATAAAAAGATCCTCCTGCTTCGTGAAACGAGAACGGCGCCCGCCAGTGGAGGTGGAGTTTTTGGATTTCGCGTGGGAACAATTCTTCTCGACATCTACGACTTCTATCACCTGCGAGACGTCTTTGCTGGTCTTTGCTATGTTCTGGGTGTCGGGCGCGGGCGCTGGCGCGGCAGCCTGTTCTTTTCTGTACATGTTTGCATGCGTCCTCCC
>JAVCKV010602244.1:0-26605 GCA_032274145.1 Herpochondria borealis
TGTGCTAGTTGTCATCTTCCTGAATTGACTTTTGCTGATGGAAACAAATTCAGTACAGGTATTGATGGTCTGGAGGGGAAACGAAGTTCGATGTCATTAATTAATATTGGATATGTTGAACATGGTTTATTTTGGGATGGTCGAGTTATTAGTTTAGAAGAGCAAGCATTGCTACCGATTGAAGACGAATTAGAATTGCATGATACTTGGGAGAACGTTATTGGAAAACTAAAAGCGCATCCTGACTATCCAACTAAATTCCGAAAAGCATTTGGAATCGAAGATACTGAAGATATTACTAAAGAGTTAGCAGCCAAAGCGTTAGCACAATTTGAAAGAACCCTGATTAGCTATAATTCACCTTTTGATAAAATTTTTATTAAAGAAGCAGGAGCTCCGACAGCCTCAGAGCAAAGGGGATTTGATATGTTTTTTGACAGGGCAGCGCAGGGGAGTGCTTTACCAGATGCGGAGTGTTCGCACTGTCATAATAAACCTTTGATGACAAGTGATGCGTTCTTTAATAATGGAATTGATTCTGTAGGATCATTAGCGGAATTCGAAGATTTAGGACATGGTGCCGTAACAGGTGACGAGTTTGATAATGGAAAATTCAGAGCACCGACATTACGTAACATTGCTCTTACAGCGCCATATATGCATGACGGTAGATTTCAAACTTTAGAAGAAGTCATGGATCATTATAGTGATCATATTCATATTACTTCCAATTCTGATGTCAATGGAAGACGGTTAAATTTAGATGCTTCGCAAAAAGAAGACATCATTAATTTTCTTCACATGCTTACAGATACTGTATTTATTAATAATCCAGAATTTCAAAGCCCATTCTGATTGATTAAGGATTCATGATTATGGATTAAGGATGCCCTCTAACAGATTCAAGTTAGAGGGCATTTTCAATTTCTACTTTTTAATTAAAAAGTACTATATTTACATACTACTCATTTTCCCTAAAGAGAGCATCCGTATTTTTCTAACAGAAAAATAACATACTATGTTCTTATCAAAAATTAAAAATCTAACTAGGTTTAATAAAAAACCTAAGATATCGATTGACCTCAATTCTCTGCAAGGTCAATTAAGTGATGGTCTTTTCAATGTAATGGAAAGGTCTTTCCAATCTCGCCAAATCGATACTAATAATTCATCTTATACCAAAGGTGATGTCGAAAAAATTGTAAACCTATATGCTACCAAAAACATGGTTGCTGCAGCGGCTACCTCCATCATTCCTGGACCATTAGGAATCTTAGGTTCTGTACCAGAATTGATAATTAATTTTGGCAATCAGATGTTTATGATATACGATTTAGGATGTGCTCATGACAAAGAGAATTTTTTAAACAAAGATTTATTATTAGATATTCCCTTTGCAGCCTTTGGCGGTAATACCAATCTTGCAATGATCCAAACGAATCCAAAAGACTTACTTGATTCACCTGTAGATGCATTACAAGGAAAAGCGAGTGCCTTAGGGAAAAATATGATTGAGAGAACGTTAAAGAAATCTATTGTTCAATTTATTCCAATAGGAGGTCCAGTTATGATGGGGATTTGGGCAAAAATGACGACTAATAAAATTGCAAAATCCTCTAACGGATTTTTTGATAAAGAAGCGATATATGTAGAGCATTTCAAAAAAGAAGAAAGTGGAAAGGTCATCTCTGACCTTCAAGTTCAAAAAATCAAAGCCTTAGCCAACTTGATCGAATGTAATGATGACATCAACGAATCACAAATTGAATTCATTGGTCCAATCATAGAGAATGCACCTATTGATCAAAATCGAAAAAACTTCTTAATAGAGGAGTCTTTGAAAACAGGTTCTAATTTCCAATTAGATTTTCAATTACTCAAAGATTATGAAGAAGATGAAAATCTTATTTTTGAATTAGTGGTGATGGCAAAACGTTCTGGGTCTATTGATGATATTGAAAAACAATACATTCGCAGAGTAGCAGAACAACTAGATTTGGATAAAAAAATGGTAGAAGATTTAATGAAATAGAAATTTAGATTAAGAATTTAAGATTATGGATTCCTTCAATATTTAAACAAGTTAGAAGGAGTCCATAATTCATAATCTTAAATCCATAATCATTCTTTTATTATGCACGCGAAAGATTTTCATCATCTTCTCCATAAGAAAAAGGATTATCTGTCACCTCTCCTTTAGATTGTTCTAAATCAATTTGTACTTCAAGATTAGGCGTATAAAACGAATCAGGAGTTTTATCTTTTTCATCATGCGCAACACCATTAGAATAAAAAAGATAATTACTATCTAAGTCTAATTCTCCACTACCTAATACCTTTTCTCCATTTTCAAATGCTTTTTTATGATCACCTTCAATAGCCAGTGAAGTGTAATAACCACTTGCAAAACTGATGGCATTATTATCCGATACGGCACCTGAAATACCGATAGCATTTTGTGTAGTACGAGAACTGATTTTTGCAAAAAGATTAGTGTGCTGTGTATTGATGAAAAGGCATTCTATTTTACGAGGTAACATTTTAAATGCGGCAGCTAAAAATTCATAAGAAACTCGATGTTTTTTTCTATCTCCCTTTCTACAAAAAACTAAATCATTTTCATCAGCATAACCTGAAAAATGAATGACTTCTGGTTGTTCCAAATAAATGGCTTCAAAGAAAGCATCTAGAGTCACATCAAACTCTTCTACAATGTCAAACTTATCTCGATAAGGTTTCATTATTTTTCGAACACTCAGGTATTCCTGTTCTAATTTAAGTTTCGGTAAGTCGCAAGGATTGGCAGCAAAGAATAATATTTTTTTCTTTTTAATTCTCTCGGAGCGACTTTTTTCGGCGTACTTTTTCTCATCAAAGTTTTTTAATTCCTTCGTTTTCTGAATGATGCTTAACAATGCATTTACGCTTTGATTGTCAGCCAAAGTAAAGTCCTCAAATGATAAAAGATTCCTAATTTTCAATTCTTCATTTCTAGTGATTTGCGCACCAATAAGGATGATATCATTGAATATTTTGGTGTCCAAATCTTTAACTACATCAGTCATCAGTCGAATGGCTTCTTGGCGTTTGCCGGTAAGTATTAATTGTTCTAAGTACATTGGATTTTCATTTATGGGTTTTATTGCGAAGTATAAACATAAGAACCTTTATGGAAAACTCCAATTTAATTGATTAAGGAATGAAGAAGATTATGGATTAAAGATTATGGATTTAGGATTCCTTCTAATTCATTCAAATATCGAGTGCATCCATAATCCATAATCTTGAATCCTCAATCAATTGAAAAAAGCCATGATCCATTACAGACCATGACTTTCTACTCTCACTACTTTATTACTATATGAAATTAATTTTTTAATTGGCATCGATTAGGTCACCTGAACCATTATCAGTAACAGTAACCGTTGGATTACCTTTGTATTTTACATCACCACTTCCTGCAATATTAACATCTAAAGTGTTCATCGATTTCACTTGAATATCACCTGACCCTTGAGAAGTAACAGTACCATCTTCACTTTGTAAGTTGTATAATTTAATATCGCCCGATCCTTGTAAAGTGATTGTTAAGTCCTGAGTACTTCCATCTTTCACCTCAAGTCCACCAGACCCTTGAATCAATGCAGTTACTTCATCTGCAACTAAGTCGTCAAATTCTATATCACCACTTCCATCATTTTCAATTTTCATTTCGTTGGTAAGCGTAATTTTATCTGTAGCGTTGACATCACCACTACCATTCGTTTTGATTTCTAAATCATCACCTTCCATTTCTTTGATTTCAATATCGCCAGATCCAGAACTAATAACTTTATCTAAAGTTGGGATGGTAATATGAACAGTCAATTCGATATTTTTATAATTTCCATTTTCCAAATCCATTTCTAGAGTTCCGTTGGATACATTTAATTGGACTCTGTCGATAAGATTTTGTTGACCTTCTACTTCTACTTTTTGGTCAGGTCCTTGAGTGACGATGACATCAAAAGAAGCATCTGTATCTATTTTTGAAAAGTCATTAAGGTCAAAAGTTTCCGTTACGACCATTCCTTCTCCAGTGATATAATCTTGACAAGAAGTTAAGGACAAAGAGATAATTGCAATAGCTATAATTATTAGATTTTTCATTGTTTAAATTTTTTTAGGAAAACATTTAGGTAAATTTCCTTTGTTAAAAAAAAAATGTGATTTGATTGTTAGGTTGTTTTCTAGAAAAATTATTTACGTTTGCAAACTCGACTATAAGATGTTCTGAAACCTATTTTACCCCTACTTCTTTTTTGTTTTATTTTTAATAGAGTTGAAAAATGCAATGATATCAGGGGTTTTAGAATGAAAAAATATTATCTTTTTTTGAAAAATAATTAAACCAACGCTTAATTATTTAGTCTAAAAAGAAGGGAAGGACTTTTTATGTAAAATAATTCGGAACGATTTTTTAATTAAAAAGATAAATCATCTTCTATCTTTGTATTTTAATATATTTCAAATTACAGCTGATTAATAACACTGATAAGAAGAGCAATCAGACATTAACATTTCCTTAAAGAACAAAGCACTTCTTACAGCGTTCTATTATCGGTTTATCATTAATTAATAAATCTTAAGCAACTCAAAAAAATCTTTATTATGAAAAAAATATTCACATTCCTTTTATGTCTTTGCCTTTTTAGTGTAGTATCCAATGCTCAGTTTGGGAAACTAAAGAAAGCAATGAACAATGCTTCAGACAAAGCTGAAGAGAAATTATTTGGTGGAGCAAAATTATCACAAGACGAAATTGGAAAAGGGCTTAAGGAAGCACTTAATGTAGGAGTAGGAAAAGCGGCTGATGCATTATCTGTCGAAGGTGGTTACTTAAATGGTGCTTATAAAATTCTTTTGCCAGAAGAAGCACAAACAGTTATCAATAGAGTGAAAAGAATTCCTGGTTTCCAAGATGCAGATCAAAAGATGGTTACCCTTTTAAATCGTGCTGCTGAAAATGCTGCAATCAAAGCAAAACCTATTTTTATTGATGCGATTAAAAAAATGAGTATCAAAGATGCGATGAATATATTGATGGGGGAAAAGAATGCTGCCACAACTTATTTGAATCGTAATACGAATAAAAATTTAAGTACTGCATTTTTACCAGTGATTCAAAATGCATTGGATGAAGTAAATGCACGTTCTTATTGGAAAAAAGTCGTTACTGCTTATAACAAGGTTCCATTAACTAAAAAAGTAGATGCTGATCTAGATTTATATGTTACACGCAAAGCTTTGGATGGTATGTTTTCTTTAGTAGAAAAGAAAGAGTTAGATATACGTGATAACCAAGGTTCAAGAACTTCTGATTTGTTGAAGAAAGTTTTTGCGCAGCAGGATAAATAGAAACAAGATGACAGGGTTTGATGATTAACAGGATTTTGCCTGCTAATTTTAAAAAAAAGAATCCGATATCGAATACCGTATTAAATAATAAAAAGTCTTCTGTATAATATTACAGAAGACTTTTTTACTTTTGTTCTAAATGAAACCGACTACAATATTTATATTAAAAATTCGGTTAATAAGTCATCTCATTAATAAACTCTTTTCACATTCTATACCGAATTAAAAAACCGTCTTACATGAATAAATTTCTTACACTGCTCATCTTTTCTACTTTTCTTTTTTTCGCTTGCCAACAGAAAATTATACTAGGAGATACTGCTAACAATAGTATTACCCATCAAGTGAATTTTGATTCAAAATCTTCTGATAGTTTTTTTCATAGTGAAAAAATAAAATTAGAAACTTTGGAACCAACTCCTTTTATCACTTTGTCTGCTTATTTAAAGTCCAAAGATTTTCAAGGAAATTTCTCTTATCGAACAATGAATTCTGAAGGTTGGTCAGAATGGTCTACTTTTAAAAAAATGACAGAAGGAGACACGCCAGATCGAATTGTTTTTTTAGGAAATGAAATTGAAGAAAAAACAAAACAATTACAATTTAAGTCTGATATAATTCCAGAGACACCTTTAAACGTTCGACTATTCGCACCTGGGCATTCAAAAAAAAAGACTAACGCCAAAGTAAGGGGAACAGAAAGTGCTTGTAGTTGTGAGCAACCCACTATCTGTGGTCGTGCTTGTTGGTGTCCTACCGGAAACTGTCCAGAGGATTCTACTCCTTTCCCAACAATACCTACACATGTTATTGTACATCATTCAGCAGCTAATACGATCAGTTCAGATTATGGCGCGGTGGTTCGTTCTTATTATGATTTTCATGTCAATTCTAATGGATGGGATGATATTGGTTATAATTGGTTGATTGATCCGAATGGAGTAATTTATGAAGGAAGAGGAAGTGGTTTGCAAGGAGCGCATTTTAGTTGTATCAATGGCAATACGACAGGCATTTGTATGATTGGAAATTATGAAACGGATATTCCACAACAAGCGGCTATTGATGCTTTAGAAAATTTTGTAGCATGGGAAGTTTGTGATAAAGATATTGACCCAGTTGGTATGGCTGTCCATGACCCTTCTACGACTGCCATCAATAATATCTCTGGGCATCTGGATGGAAACAACCTTCCTAATTCGTGTACAGCAACCGTTTGTCCGGGGCAGAATCTATATCCTTTACTAGTTGATATTCGAACTGCTGTTGCTGCAAAGCCTTGTTTGCAAGAAGAGCCAACAAATGTAGATGAATTGTTAGGAGGTGAAAGTATTAATGTATTTCCAAATCCAAATCAAGGAGATTTTAGTATTGAAATTCAAAATGTAAACCTTCAGCAATTGAGTATTTATAATGCCATCGGTCAAGTGGTTTTGCAAAAAAGAGAAAACGAATTATTAGATTCTAATATCAACCTGAAGTTGCCATCTAGTGGGATGTATTTTATTCAATTTGAATTGGAAGATAAAAGGTTAATTGAACGTAAGGTTATTGTTGAATAAAATATGTAATTTAACAACCTGATATTCAACGCATTAAAAAACTAGATAATGCCTCTTAAACTAAATGAAATAATACAAAGATTAGAACGCCTTCTAGTCACAGACTTGGCAAGTGCTTTCGAAGAATTAAGAAAGGTTTTAATTCCTCAAGATGATGCATGGGATTCCATGATATTAATGGAGGGACGATACAATGATATTAAAATTAAAATCTTAAGAGGAACACTTTCCGATGATCAGATTTCACTTCAAACCAATCAGGTTAGAGAAGATTTATTACACTTCATTCAAGCTTTAAAGGAAAAAGACTTAGTAGGATATGAACCTACCGAAGAAGCAACTGCCTACGAAGGACATTTGTTATATAAGATTCCTTTGACGATGAATCATAACGAAAAGTCAAGTTGCTTAGTGAGAATTGCCATAGAGAAAAGGGCTATCACGAAGTACCTTGAAATGACGGATGAGATCAAACAATATGGCTTGGAGAAAGTATCCGATGTAATGCAAGTTCAATTGTTTGACCCAACGATGAGTGATGCTTTTCAAATCTATGCGGTCAATGAACCTGAACAATTGATTTTAAAGAAAGGATATACAGAATGGCGATTTGATGTCATGCCTTTAAAGAGTGGCGTATTTCCATTGTTATTAAAAGTGGCAGTTTTGATAATGGTCAATGGAAAAGAACGAAAAAGAGAAATTACTTTAGAAAAAGAAATCAATGTAACGACGATAAAAGTAGAGCAAGAAGAAATAGCATTTGTACAATCCGATGTTAAATTAAACATGGGAGGAACCTCAACTGTTGCTGCTCCGCTTGAAGAAAATTTTGAAACTTTGGTTAATCCAAGTCCATCTGCTTCGCCGTCCGTGGCGCCACCTGTTGCGTCTGTTCCACCACCGCCATCTCGCTCTAAGTCATCTTCTGGAAGTGGAAATTTTAGAAAGATTGTTTCTGGTTTAAGTGCAGTGTTATTATTAGCGATTGGGTTTTTTATGCTTCAAAATGATGGAGAGGGTTCTAGTACTTCAGGGAGTGTTGTCGTAACTAATCCCCCAATGAAATCTCCTCCTGTGAAAATTGAATTAGCAACACCAGAGTCTCTTTTTGATTCTGAAAATGAAGGAGGACAACACTTTGTTTCGGTTAAAGTTCCGCCAGTTTATAAAGAGAAAATTATAGAAAAAGAAGCATCGAATGTAACTAGTGCAGTGGTTTCGGCTCCTTCAACAGCGAAGCATATCACTAAACAGGTTCTGATTCCTGGATCTGATCCTCCTCGGTTTCGTGAGGAGATTATTATAATTGAAAATACTACTACAGCTGTAGAAGTAATAAAACCAATACAAAAATTCGATACATTAAGAGTCATTGTAGAACCAGCAACTATAGAGAAAAGACCTGTACTTGGTGGTGATGCTGTAACTCCTGATTTGTTAAAACAAATTCAAAAGGTGCTCGGTGAAAAAGGATATGATATTGGTCAACCTGGAGATGCTCAAAAGGTAGTTAATGAAAAATTTAAACAAGCTTTATTATTCTATCAAAAAAATAATGCTTTGCCTATTGGTAATTTAGATTTTGAAACGTTGGATGATCTTGGAGTGAATTATAAAAAATAAAACCTAGATGGAAATGTTTTAGCCTAGAATTTTTATTTCTGACTTCTTTAAATCAATATAACAAATCAATAAAAGAAAAGCATCTCATATTTGTATGAGATGCTTTTCTTTTGTTAAATTAGCACAACTTATTAGACCTAATATTAAATTAATAAAACAAACATAATGAGAAACACACGTTTAATACACTCCATTCAAAAGCCTCTATTACTTATTTTTACTTTGACCTTTATTTTTTTGTTAGGAAATCCTATAGATGGTATTTCCCAAAAAAGAAAATCTAAAAAGGATAAACAAACTCAAGTTAAAGACAGCTTTGACGAGTTCTATTTTAATACCATGAAATGGCGATTGGTTGGTCCTTTTCGAGGTGGACGTGCAGGTACTGTTGCAGGGGTGGCAAATAATCCAAATTTATATTATATCGGAACAGCAGGTGGAGGCGTATGGAAAACTAAGGATGGAGGAAATTCTTGGACTTGTATTTCTGATGGATATTTTGGAGGTTCCATTGGTGCAGTCACTGTTGCAGAAAGTGATCCGAATGTGATATACGTAGGAGAGGGAGAGCAAACTTTAAGAGGAAATGTTTCTTCAGGAAAAGGACTTTGGCGATCTACCGATGGAGGTGACACTTGGGATTTTCTTGGATTAAAAGAATCAGAGCATATCGGAAGAATACGTGTACACCCTACCAATCCTGATTTGGTATATGTAGCAACTATCGGTAATTTATGGAAACCAAATAAAGAACGTGGATTGTATCGGTCGAAAGATGGTGGAAAAAACTGGGAGAAAATATTATACGTCAGTGATAAAGCGGGAGCCGTAGATATAGTGTTAGACCCTAACAATCCTCGGATTATGTATTCCTCTACTTGGCAGATGAAAAGAAATGGATACCGAATGGATAGTGGTGGGCCAGATTCTCATTTATGGAAAAGTACAGATGGCGGAGATAATTGGGAGAAATTAACCAATCGACCTGGTTTACCAAAAGGTGTGTTAGGAATTATTGGCGTTACGGTTTCTCCTGTGAATTCAGATAGATTGTGGACGATTATTGAAGCGAAAGAAGGTGGTGTATTTCGTTCGGATGATGCTGGAAAGACTTGGAAGAAAACAAGTGGGGATAGGAATTTACGACAGCGAGCTTGGTACTATTCTCGG
This sequence comes from Herpochondria borealis, assembly GCA_032274145.1. NCBI lineage: Eukaryota > Rhodophyta > Florideophyceae > Ceramiales > Ceramiaceae > Herpochondria > Herpochondria borealis. The sequence goes on from JAVCKV010602244.1 coordinate 9,756, forward strand.
ATATATGCAGATACTCAAAACGAAGATCGAGTGTATGTTTGTAATGTTGGTTTTTGGCGATCAAATGATGGTGGAGAAAATTTTGAAAGAATTGGTACGCCACATGGAGACCATCATGATCTTTGGATTGATCCTAATAATAATGAGCGAATGGGAATTGCAGATGATGGAGGTGGACAAATCAGTTTTGATGCTGGAGAGAATTGGACAACTTACCATAACCAACCGACTTCTCAATTTTATAGAGTGACGACAGACAATCATTTTCCATTTAGAATCTATGGCGCCCAACAAGACAATTCCGCAATGAGAATTTCTCATCGTTCAGCTAGTAGTTCTATTACAGAAAGTGATTGGGAATCGACTGCGGGAGGAGAGAGTGCGCATTTGGCACCTGACCCTATCAATCCTGATATTGTATATGGTGGAACGTATAAAGGATATATGATGCGAAAAGATCATGCAACGGGACAGACTCGTTCTACTAATGTTTGGCCTTTTAATCCTGCGGGTTCTGGAGCAGAGGTGATGAAGTATAGATTCAATTGGAATTACCCAATCATGTTTAGTCCACACGATCCTAAAAAATTATATGCGACTTCTAACTATGTTCATGTGAGTTATAATGAAGGACAATCATGGGAAGTCATCAGTCCTGATTTGACGCGCAACGATCCTGAAACGATAAAGTCATCAGGTGGATTAATTACTCAAGATAATACGGGAGCAGAGCATTACGCTAATATTTTTGCGGTAACAGAAAGTAAAGAAGAAAAAGGTGTTATCTGGACGGGGAGTGATGATGGATTGGTACATGTCACTCGTGATGGTGGAAAGACTTGGACAAATGTAACTCCTAGTGGATCACCAAGATTGAATATGATGAATTGCATTGATGTAGATCCACATCAAAAAGGTGGCGCTTATGTGGCAGCGACTTCCTATAAATTCGGAGATTATACGCCATACTTATATAAGACTTCTGATTATGGAAAAACATGGAAAAAAATTACGAATGGAATTCCTGCGAATTACTATACTCGTGCTATCCGTGTAGACCCTGTTAGAAAAGGATTGCTTTATGCAGGGACAGAGTGGGGGATGTTTATTTCTTTTGATGATGGAGCGAATTGGAAACCTTTTCAATTGAATTTACCAATCGTTGCAATTAGAGATTTGCATATTAGAGATAACACATTAATTGCTGCGACACATGGTCGAAGTTTTTGGATGATTGATGATTTGGGACCTGTTCAGCAATTAAGTAAAGACATTGTTAGAAAGTCACATCATTTGTATGAACCTAAACCTGCTTATCGCTTGGCGCAATCTAGAAGTTGGGGAAGTCCTAACTATATCAAAGTAGGAGAGAATCATCCGAATGGAGTGATGTTTAATTTTTTCATAAAAGATTATACCAAAGAAAAAAATGTAAGTCTTGAAATAAAAGATGCCAATGGAAATACGATTCAAAAATATACCAACAAATCAAAAGACAAAAAACAAAAGTTGAAAGTGAAAACAGAAGAGAATCGATTTGTTTGGGATATGCGTTATAAAGGGTTTAAAGAATTTAAAGGAATGGTTTTGTATTCTTCTCCTAACCGAGGACCAAGAGCAGTTCCTGGTGCTTACTATGCAGTGTTGACCGTAGATGATAAATCTGAAACACAATCTTTTTCTATTGCAAAAGATCCTCGATTGCCTAATACAGATGATGAATATCAAAAGCAACTTGACTTTTTATTGGGAGTAAGAGATAAGGTAAGTGAAGCGCATCAAGCGATGACGGACATCAAAGGAGTTCGTTCAGATATTGAATATTTTCAAAAGAAATTAGATGGGAAGAACGAGTACAAAGAATTGTTGGGTCTTACTAAAGATTTAGAAAAAGAAATGACAGTGATTGAAAAGAACATTCATATGACCAGTAATGAAAGTCGTCAAGATCCACTTAACTTTGGAATTAAAGTTAACAATAGATTAGCATTTTTATTAGCAGACCAACAAAGGGGAGATTTTCCTCCAACGGATCAAGCGGAAGAAGTGCGAAAAGAGTTGACTTTGGAATTAGATACCGAACTTCAAAAGTTAGATAAATTATTAACGGATAAGCTTAAGGTGATTAATGAAAAAGGAAAGTCTATTGGAGTGCAAATCATTTGTGACCGATTGAATAGGGGAGGACGATCTTAATTTTTTGCGGATTAAGGTATCCGATTCAGGGTTTCACTTTCAGTGAAGCCCTGAATTTAAATTTTTTGAAAAAAATTGAGGGCTTCACTGAAAGTAAAACCCTCAATACGTTCGATCACAATAATTATAATTAAACATACTACATGCCTGAATTACCTGAAGTCAATACCTTCCAACAATACTTTAACAAAACATCATTAAAGCAAAAGATAGCAGCTGTTCAAGTTCAAGATGATAAGATCATGCGAAATATAGACGGAGATGATTTTATTGAAAAATTGACTGGAAGAACGTTTGTAAGTTCTTATCGAAGGGGAAAATATCTTTTTGGAAAGTTGGATAATGACCATCACGTACTGTTTCATTTTGGAATGACAGGGGATTTTAAATATTACGAAGATGAAATGAATCAGCCTCGTCACGAAAGATTTGTTTTTATTTTTGGAAATGGATATCGTTTAGGTTTTGATTGTCCTCGGAAGTTTGCTCGGATTTTATATATCGAAGATTTAGATAAATATATTGAAAAGGTAGGACTAGGAGAAGATGCTTTGGTAATTTCTGAAAATGATTTTATCAAAAAAATGGAAGGAAAGAAAGCTTCCATCAAAGGTTTTTTACTCAATCAAAAACTATTAGCAGGAGTAGGAAATTTGTATGCGGATGAAATTTTATATCAAACAAAAATTCATCCTGCCTCAAAAGTCAACGCTTTAAAGCCTCGACATAAAAAAGCGATTTATAAAAAGATGATAGATATCTTGACTACCGCAGTCAATCGAACGGCTTACTACAAAGACTATCCTGACAATTGGTTTTTTGAATGGAGAGTGGAAGGGCAAAAAGCACCAAAAGGTAAAAGCATTGTTAGTATCGAAAAGATAGCTGGTAGAACGACTTACTTTTTTGAAGGTTATCAAAAGTTGTATGAATAGTTTAGCTTGGGATTTCTGTTATAAATTCAAAAGTTTCTTTTTGATAATCCATTTTACAACAATACGTAGTCATGCCATTGGTGACTAAAAGATAAGGAACTCTTAATGGTAAATTATATCGTGCGATTTGTTCAAAAGTAGATTGATCAATTTTTACAGACGGAGCTTTGCACTCGATAAGTATAAAAGGATTGACGGCTGTATCATAAATAAGGATATCGAGTCGTCTAGCTAGGCTATTAACTTTCAAACCTATTTCAATACCAATTCTATTTTTGCTGATTTTTTTTTCTTCAATTAGATAAAGGATAAGTAGTTGTCGGACTAATTCTTCAGGTTGAAGTACTAGGTATTTTTTACGAATAGGATCGAAGAGATATTTTTTATTATCGACTTTTTTAGTCTTTAATTTTGATTGGTAGGATAGGAGATCAAGAGAGATCATTAGATAGTAAATAACACTTTTTTCAATAAGTCAATAACAAGATAAGTTTCTTCTTTCAATTTTTTGTATTGGGAGTCTATCAGAAGCATATTCTCATCTTTTTCCGTAGTACATAATGAAGCCAATCTTTCAATTTCTCCTGCTGTTTTTTCTTGGCTAATCATATCGAAAACTCTAAAGCCTGACTGCATTTTATGAACAATCTTTTTTACTTTCTTACAATCATCTGCAACAAAGATAGCTTGCTTTAAGTCTTCTAATTCATTGATTTTATGTTTAATAAAGACTTGAATAGTTTCTTTTACCAATTTCTTATTGCCATCAAATATTTCATTAATTTTTTTCAAATCATATTGAATGGAAGTAAAAGATTCCTTTGATGTTTCTTTTCTAAAATTAACAGTTTTAGGTAAATCAAGTTCAAATTTTTTCTTAGATAAAATAGCTTCAACAGCATTGGGCATTTTATTAAGATAATCAAGGTCTAAGTCTTTAGTAAAGCAGGCAGCAGCTCCAATTTCTAATTTTGCAGTGCTAACCGTTACATCATCTTCGTTTCCAGTGATGATAATGACAGGAGTATTATTCAAATCTTTTAATAAATCGAAGGTAGTTCCATCAGCAAGGTTAAAGTCAGAGATAACGATATCAAAGACTTCTGTTCTTAAAAACTGTTGAGCTTCATGAATGGAATTTGCGATAGTGTAGGAAAATTGACTCATTCTTTGACTAAACATCCGAGTGAATGCCATTTGGTCTATGAGATCGTCCTCAATAAGCAAGATTTGTTTTTTTATTAATGTCATTAATTTTAAAGCTTTCTTATGTTCAATTTAGGGGATGCATTGATTAGTACTTTACGAAGTAAAGGCTATTTTGTTTAGTAAAATACTTTATCAAAATGGTGTTTAAAAATTTAATAGAATGGTAAGGTACTATTTTTCTAAGGTAAATTCAAAGGTTGTACCTACACCTATTTCAGATTTGACAATTATTGTTCCTCCATTTTGTTTAATTATTCTTTTTACAATAGTAAGTCCAATTCCTGTACTGTCGAAACTGTCTTTAGGCTGAAGTGTCTGAAAGATTTGGAATATCTTATCAAAATTTCTTTTATTAATACCTATCCCATTATCACTTACAGAGAAACAATGATGATGCTCTTGGTTTTGGTAACCTATCTTTATTGTAGGATTTGATTTATCATTGTATTTGATGGCATTACTTATAAGGTTTTGAAAAATTTGTTGAATTTTTATTTTCTCACCTAAAATTAATGGAAAAGTATCTGTTGTAATAATTTGGACATGGTCTTCAATATTCAATAAATCGACAGAGATGCTAATTAGTTCATCAATATTTATTGGTTCCCTTTGATGCTTGACTCTACCCAATTTAGTATATTCAAAAATGCCATTAATGAAATGGTGCATTCTCGTAACTCTATTGTTAAGTAAATCAAGTTGTTTTTTTCCCTCCAAACCAATCTGTTCAGAATAATCTTGAATCAACCAACTTGAAATAGATTTAATGTGTCTAAGCGGTGCTTTAAGATCATGAGAAACAATATGAGCGAATTCCTTTAATTCGTTATTCACTTCTTCCAGTTCTTTTAGTAAATGTTCTTTTTTGAATTCGGCTTCTTTTAGTTCAGAAATATTTCTAATAATATCTCTGGAACCTGTGATATTTCCAAGTTCATCATAAGTAGCATTAGAATTGACTTGAATGTAAACAATCTCTCCATCTTTTCTAACAGCCCTTCCTTCATAACCGCTATAAAATCCATCCGTCCTTAATTTTTTCAAATACTGTAATGATCTTTCTTTATCTGCCTCATATACAATATCAGGAACATAAAGTTTTTTTAATTCTTCAGAACTATAGCCTAACATTTTTTCAGCAGCTTTATTTGCATCAATCATTTTGCCATCAAAGTTGGTCACCACAATTGCATCATAAATATTCTCAAATAGATTCTTATACTCTTGACTGGTTTCAAAGAGATTGAGTTCTATTTCTTTTTGCTTGGTAATATCTAAAATAGTCCCAAATACTTTTACTACTTCTCCATTTTTTATATAAGGTTTTCCAGTAGCATAGACGTAAAATAATTCTCCTTGAAAGTTATAAGCTCTCAGACTAATGTTCAAGTTAGTATGATTGGCCATCACCTCCCCAGCTTGTTTAGCTAATTTTTCTCTATCCTCGGGGTGTATTCTTTCATAGAATGTATCCTCCATCAATGGAGGTCGATCTAATGGGATTTTAAATATTCTTTGAGTTTCAGCAGAGCCAATAAATGTTTTTTTAATTAAATCATATTCCCAGTTTCCCAATTTAGCCAAGCTCTGCGCTTCTTTTAATTTTGCTTCACTTATTTTCAAAGCTTCCTGAGTAATGACTAAGTTAGTTACTTCTTTTCCAATCACGGTTACTCCAATAATTTCTCCTTTGGGATTCTTAATCGGAGAAAAAGCGACGATATCTGTTCTGTCTTTTATACCGATAGGATATTTTTTTTCAATTTCAAATTTTTCGCCAGCCAAAGCTCTATCAAAATGATCAAGCCACATTTTTTTTAAGCGCTTATTTTTATGGGCTAGCATTTCAACACCTTCCTCCAATTTTTCTAATTCAAAAAGATAAGGTAAATTTTGTGCTGCGGACTCGTTAAAATAAATGAGTCGGTAGTTTTTATCAACAGCAATAAACTTATCTTTAGTCCCCATAAACATGGACCTCATTTTTGCTTCACTTTCCTTTAAAGCAGTTTCCATTTCTACCTGCTTGGTAGCATCTTCGATAATACCAATGATATATTCTTTCTTTCCTAATTGTACTAATGACCTAGTGACCGATGCTAAAAAATGTTCTCCATTTTTCTTTTTGAATCGTTTTTCGATTTTAAAACTGTCTAATTCTTTGGTGAATAGTTTTTCAATATAAGGTTGGATTTCTGCTCTATCGTCATTGATCATTAAATCTTTACGATTAAGCTGTTTTAGCTCTTTTTGAGAATACCCAAATAAGTCATAAAAAATTTGGTTAGCCTCGGTATAGCTATCGCTTTCAATTTCTCTAATTAATATTGCAAAAGGACTAGAATCAAAAAGCTGTTTAAAACGAACTTCACTATCTCTGAAGGCTTGTTCTATTTTTTGTTCTTCCGAAATTTCTTTTGCTAAAACAATATGAGAAATAACATCTCCATTTTCATCTCGGATAGTAGCGATAGAGACACTTGCCCATATTTCGGTTCCATCTTTTCGAATATATCTTCGCCGCATATTGAAGGAGTCCATTTCTCCAGCTTGAAGTTGAAGTAGCAATTTCATAGTTTCTTCCACTTCATCAGGATGGAAGATTACGCTGATTCCCATACTGTTAATTTCATCAACAGTGTAGCCAGTCATTTTTTCAAATGTCTTATTACAGTTATACATACCATATCCCAAAGAGGTAATAATAGCTAAAGAGGAACTTTTGTATAAGTTGTTGAGTTCGGGAGTATTGATAGGTGGGGGTGGTGTAGGAGTATTGTTATAAGAATCATTAAACTGTGGTTTTCCAAAAATAGCACATCCCGTAATTATTTTGTTTTTATTTAATATTGGCGAGATTGAAATAATATCATTAATGAATTCATCATTAATGAGGTAGGTTGTGAAAAAACGAGAATGATTTCCATTGAAAGCTCTATTAATAGCTGTATCCCAGATTTCTTTCTGATTTTGTACAAGAAATTTTTGACCTAATTGGGGGTAGTTTTTGGAATTTGGAGTTAAATCGATATGCAACTTGGCAAAAGATTCATTAAAAAAGACCATCTTTTTTTCTCTATTTAAAACTACAATTTTGTCTATATTCTTATTGATAAGACTCATTTGTATTTTAGCAAAAGAAAATCCTAACTCAATAGCTTCCTTATATCTCTCTTGTATTTTTATTACTTCATTCATAAGTTTAGGTGACTTCTTCTTTGTCTTCTTTTAACATGCGATAAATTGTAGACTTTCCAATATCCAATTTCTTAGCAACTAACAATACATCTTTGTCATACTTATCCAAAAGGTGATTGATGATTACCTTATTGTATTCCTTCAAAGACATTTCTTTATTTAAAAGAAATGTCTTGTTTCTTAAGCTATTGAATTTAATATCCTCTATTTGGATATCATTGCTTTCAGACATAGCCGCAGCTAACTCAACAACTGCTTTAAGTTCTCTAACATTTCCTGGGTATTGGTAATCAGTCAATCTCTTGAAAGCATCATCTGAAAAAGTCTTGTTAGAAAGTTTATTTGAGGTACAAAAAACTTTTAAGAAATGGTTAGCTAAGAGAATAGCATCATTTCCTCTTTCTCTCAAAGGTGGAATGTCTATCGATAATCCTAATAACCTATAATAAAGATCTTCCCTAAAATTTCCTTTTTCAACTTCATCGGCTAGATTACGGTGAGTCGCTACAATAATCCGAGTCTCAAACTTTATAGATTCAGTGCCTCCAATCCTTGTGATTTCTCTTTCTTGAATGGCTCGCAATAATTTGGCTTGAAGACTAATATCCATTTCTGCAATCTCATCAAGAAATAAAGTACCATTATTAGATAATTCAAATTTTCCAATCTTACGAGTTTGTGCTCCCGTAAAAGCTCCTTTTTCATAACCAAATAATTCACTCTCCAAAAGCTCTTTTGGAATAGCACTCACATTTACTGCTACTAATTTTCCATCTTTATTAGGAGAGTTATAGTGAATCGTTCTGGAAACGATTTCTTTACCTGTTCCTGTTTCGCCATAAATGGAAACCGTAATATTAGTGTTAATTGCTTTTTGAATTAATTTATATACTTTTTTCATAGGAGAACTAGTTCCTATTAATTCACTATCCAAAGTATATTTTTCTCCTAGTTGGTTTTTTAATTCTGCAACTTCAAGGGCAAGGTTAAGAGTCTGTTTTAATTTAGTAATGGAGAGTAATAACTTATCTTTTAGATCTTTGTTTTTAAAAATATAATCAAAAGGTTCGTGTTTCATGATATCAACAGCCACTGTCACTTCCTCTTGACCTGAAAGAAAAATAACTCCCGTATTAGGATTATGTGCTTTAATCTTTTTTAAAATCTCTGTACCTGTCGTATCGGGCAGGCCATAATCTAAAGTTACAAAATAGGGGTTGAGGTATAGATTTTCAATACATTCTTTGCCTGTCCTAAAAACGTGAGTTTCAATCTCAGGATCTAATTCAATAATGTATTTTATTATTTTAATGTACGTTTCATCATCTTCTACAATGAACACTTTTTTGGTAGAGAACCTTTGTTTCATTTATTCAAATTTAAAAATTTCAGTCTTTAAGAGTATTGCTTAAAGAAGTTTGTTTGGAGAAGTAGCATTCCTGTATAATGAATCTCAGTATCTTAATAAGGATGCTAAAATGCAAGAATACTTTTGCTTTGGAAATTTTCAAATTGGCTTTCTAAGAATATATATTAGTTTATATGAACAAAGATACATTTTTCCCAAAATGAAACAAAATCCCGATATGAAACATGTTAAAAAAAAAGGAATGAAAAGGATTTCAGTCACGACTCAAAGTCTAAGAATCTTTTAAAAAAGCGCTAAATCAACAGATATAGAATGATTATGAGTATTAAATTTTGTAAATCAAGAAAATACGCTAGGCATAAAAATTATATTTTATTTTTATTAAATAAGTAATATTCAATATATATCTTGTTTTATAGCTTTGAATCGGTCACAAATAATTAGTTAATCAACAATAGAAAAGACACTTTAGGCAAACCATTTGCATCACCCTTCATATCTCCATTAATCTTGAATTAAGATTTGTATAATCTTCATTCGGTTTCTTACCTCCATACCCACCACCATATTAAACTAATATTCCAAGACTTGTAATCAGGTTGTTGGAAGCTAACTAATACATGAAAATCATTAACCAAAAAAAAAAGAGAATGTTTAAAGTACTGGCTTTAGGAGAATTTATCAAAGACGAAGGAATTGATATTGCCTTAGGGGCATTTGCGGAATTATATCATACTGTAACCACTAAACACCAAAAGAAAATGAATATGGTGATGATTACAAAAGGATTGAAAATTGATAGAATTCAAGAAAAAACAAGAGAATTGAGAATAGAAAATAAAGTTGAGTTAGTCAACTGGGGAGATCAGGATAAAGTAGAAGGCTGCTATCAAGATGCGTCTATCATGTTTTTACCGTCTAATGAAAATTTATCAAAATTAATTTCGGAATCATTATCCTTTGGATTACCTGTGATTTCGTATGACACCGAATATAATGCAGAAGCTATTGATAATACCTGTGGGATGTTAATACAAGAAGAAAATTTGGGAGAAAATGTTTTCGCATTTTCTAACTTATTAAAAATTCTATATTTTGATCCTGAGGCAAGAAAGGTTTTGAAAAAAGGTGCCATTAATAAATATAACAATGCATTTTCATGGGGCTTTGAAGAAAATAATGCAAATAAATCTTTAGCTACTTATTAGTAAGCGTATTGTTATTTTTTTTTGATAAAGGACTTTTGTAGAAAGTAGATGGACAGTCATCAATGTTTTGATTAGTGGTATTTAAACTGATTATACTGTCTCTTTACCTTTAATTCTTTTGTTGAAAAATCTAATAGTGAAAAAAAGCTACGTTTACTAAAATCAATTTGAAGTTTACTTTAGTCTTATATTTGTGGAGAGCAAGGCAAGTTTTTGCCTTGCTTCTTTTTTTTGTAAAATACCTTAAAATTCTTCTCAATATCCTATCTTACAGTCGATAAAATTAATTGATAATCCAGCAATTTTAGATTTGTTCCCTTAACCACGAAGTGGTTCAATGTGAATAACCATGGGTGCTAACCCGTGGTAGAAAGAGTAAGGTTTGCTAACTACGAAGTAGTTGAATACCATTTGGGCTGAAATTCCCTATTGAACTACTTTGTAGTTCTAGAACACTTTATTTTCGCCACGGGTTGACACCCATGGTTATTCATATTGAACCACTTCGTGGTTAGCGGAGTAAATCATAATCCAGCAATTATTAATTAATCATTGTTAACTATTAACTATACCAGTGTCTTATCCATTAAGCATTCCATTTTTTGCATTTAGATTACATTTCATTTCGGGAGGAAATTATCTTATTCCTTTGCAAGACCATTCGACCATAAGGATAGAAAAGAATTTATCAAAAGTAGCCCAAGAATATGCGGAAGAGTTTCAGAAGCATGTCCTGAATAAAGGTAACTATGAGCAGTTATTGGATGAATGGATTGTCGGTGATCAATACAAAAATAAATTAGTAGTCAAATTTCCAGCAGCAAAAGATGGATTCAGTTATCCTGATTTTGCCTTAGAGTTTGAATACTTTTTCAAACCTTCTGTTAAAGGGATTTGGGGAATTGTTCCAACCTTGAAAGTGGAAGGTTTTGGAGAAACGATAAATGAGTTAGAAAAGATACTAGAAGAAACCATCAAGGACCAATTTAAAAAACAAAAACGAACTGTAGCAGTTCAAGGAATTGTTTCAGCTATCTGGTGGGAATCTGTGGAGTTATTAAAAGATGAACTCGAAGTCAATATCAATACCTTAGCCGAACTTGATAATAAGGAAGAAATTAAAAAAGATCGTTGGTTGCCAAAGGTTGCCGAACGCATTGAAATAAACGAAAAAGTTTCTTACGGACGAGCGGAAGAACTAAAACAATTTGGCAGAATTTTTAAAGGAAATTTTAATCGAAATATTTTATTGGTCGGAGCTGCTGGAGTCGGGAAGACTGCCTTGGTATGGGAATATGTTTTCCAACAAAACAAATACAAAACAAAAACAAATGTTTGGGAGACCAATGCAGCGGTACTGATTAAAGAGCTTTCTCAAAATACAGGTTGGCAAGACAACCTAACGAGTCTCTGTAAAGAATTGTCTTTGACAGGTGATTTCCTTTTTGTAAGGAATTTGTTAGAATTATTTGAAGTTGGAAAATATATCGGAAATGATGTAAGCATTGCAGAGTACTTGTTGACGTTTATCAGTAGGGGAGAGATCAATATCATTACAGAATGTACGGAAGATGAACGAGCAATAATTGAGTTGAAAAATTCTAATTTTCTAACTCATTTTCAAAAAATAAACCTCTTTGAGCCGAAAGAAAAGTTGGAAGAAATCATTTTACAAAAAGTGAATGATAGGGCAGGGCAGTTGCAAGTAAAAGTAGAGGCAGAAGCGATTAAAGAAACGATAAGACTAAATAAAAGATTTACCCCATATTCTGGATTCCCAGGTAAACCGATTCGATTCTTGGAAGGAATTTTATTAAATCAAAAATCAGATAATATTGCTACGGATCTATTAACTCGGTCGGCTGTAATTCGAACTTTTTGTGAAGAAACAGGAATGCCATTGATGATGGTGGACCCTGATATTTTGATGGATCCTAAAACAGTGAAAGCTGATTTTAATCAAGAAGTCTTTGGTCAAAAAAAAGCAATCGATAGTGTGGTAAACATGTTGAGTGCAGTAAAGACGGGGCTTTCGAAGACTGGTAAACCAATTGCATCGTTTTTGTTTGTAGGACCAACGGGAGTTGGGAAAACGGAATTGGCTAAAGTCTTATCTAGATTCATGTTTGGTAGCCGAGAGAAAATGGTGCGTTTTGATATGAGTGAATATTCTGGAGGAGATGCCGTAAGTAAATTGTTAGGGAGTGGTTACTACTCAGATGGCCTGTTGACATCGACAGTTAGGCGGGAGCCATTTTGTGTTTTATTATTTGATGAAATAGAAAAAGCAAATCCTATTTTTTTTGATTTGCTCTTGCAAATATTAAGTGAAGGTCGGTTGACCGATAGTAAAGGTAAGTTAGTCAATTTTTGTAGTACGATCATCATCATGACTTCTAACATTGGAGCTACAAGAGCACAACAAAGAGGAGTCGAATTAGGAAAAACGAATAAAAATAAAAACAAAGATTTAGCGCAGAAATTCATGACTGCTGTCAAGGAAAATTTCAAACCAGAACTGTATAATCGTATCGATGAAATTATTCCATTTGATCCCCTGTCAAAAGAGATCATGCACGATGTGGTGAAAAGAGAAATGGAAGAGTTTAAAAAGCGAGAAGGAATTAAGTTTCGGAAAATGGAATTGACGCTTGCTGACGAAGTACTAGACCATCTTGCAAAAAAAGGTTATGATAGTAAATATGGCGCCAGACAATTACAAAGAACGATTCGAGAACAATTAATTATTCCTTTGTCGAAAGAGTTGAATCTTTATCCTTCGGATGATCAATTGGTGGTTAATATTTCTATTGAAAAAAAGCAAATAAAAATTGAAGTAGAAGCGGATCCACTTGGGTTCGATTTGATGTTGGAGGAAATGGAAAAAAGTACCTCCGCAGATTTAGCGGGAGAATATCGAAGAGGAGTTCAACGATTTAAGGAAGGCTATTTTTTCAATCAATATCAAAGTGATTTAGACATTTTGGAACGAGAGAAAAAAGAGATGGGGGAGCAGTTTTGGCAAAATAAAAAACGTGCGGATAGATATACGAGGTTACTTACGTTGAATGCTAGAAGCGAACAATTGTTGACGAATATCAGCCAGTTAGAATTTGATTTATCATTAGCGACTATGCGCTTGAAGACTTATCGTCCAGAATGGGGGGATGATATGGAAGAATGGAAAAAAGATTTATTCCAATACCAAATGGATTTATATCTAGAACAAAATATAGATGCTGGAAATTGTAGTTTAAGAATCTATGGCCCAGAGGTGCATAAGATGTTCCAGTTTTATAAAGAGGTTTGTCATAACAAAATATTTACAATTACGGCACATACTTTATGGTATCGAGATAAATACTATAATGAAAATATTTTAGTCAAAGAACGATTTGGTGATGAATGGTGGGAACCTCGACAACAATATCACCAACGATTATTTGAAGAGGGGAGTAAGAAGAATTTTCTACCAGAAGAAGCAAATGATATTTTTGTTGGAATTGATTTATTCATTCACGGAGATTGCCCATTTTTATATTTTAAAAATGAATCGGGTTCGCAAAGATGGAAAATGTCAAAAGATGATGATACTATATGTGTAGTAGAAGTCGTCAATAATCTCAACACGCCGCATCCTGAGAATATGCATCGGAAAGAACCGTTTCATCAAAAAATAGTTTATCGAACGTTTGAGCCTGAAAAGCTTGCTGACAAACGATCAAAGATAAATAGAGAAGTTCAAAAAGGAGAAGCTGTGATGTTGATTCAGGATATTCTTGATGCTCAATTTGAAATGAATCTTGTGTTGGCAGTGAGTTGATTTTTTTTGTAATCAGTTATCAGTAATTGGTTATTAGTTCCATCAAATTTGTAACTTGTAATCAGTTCATTCATGTTTGAGGGAACAAATCACAGTTTACAAATCACAGATAACTAATCACCAATAAATTAACTTTGCATAAAAATATAAACCGTCCTAATCACCTAAAGTTCCTTTTACCACCAAAATATTACCGTTACCTCGTTTGTTAAATTTTTACAATCATAAATTAATGTTCTTTTAGATATTTACATATCTTTGCATTATCGAACATAGCCACTCATCTTATATTCCCATTCATAGAAAAATTTTATACGACCTTTCACACTCATTTATGTGCATTCAAAATTTGAATTGATTTGAAGAAGCATTGGTTAACTATTTTATTTGCATTGATATTAAGTGGAGTGTGGGCTCAGAATAAGACCGTAAAAAAATATTGGATTGAATTTTCCGATAAAAAAAATACTCCGTATACTGTAAATGCCCCCCATGGATTTTTGTCTCCTCGCGCTATTGAACGCAGGATGAAGCAAGGGATTCCTATCGTAGAATCAGACCTTCCTTTATCCCCACAATATCTCGAACAATTGCGTGAAAAAGGAGCAAGAGTACAACACGTTTCAAAATGGTTAAATGCCGCTACCATTATCGCAGACTCAACTGCAATTTCTGCAATTGAATTGTTAGAATTTGTTACAAAAGTTGAATTTGTAGGTAGACATTTTACTAAAAGTACACAACAATCTGGACCACCCGGGGCCAATTTAAAGAACTATGCTATCGCAAACCCATACCATCGATATGGCTATGGACGTCACCAAATACAAATGGTAAATGGTGACATTTTACACGATATAGGTTATCGCGGAAAAGGAATGTTAGTGGCTGTGATGGATGGAGGATTTATTAATGTAAATCACATGCCTTTCTTCGATAGTTTAAGAATACAAAATAGATTACTACTAGGAAAAGACCTAGTTGATATAGATAATGAAATTTTTGAATCAGCGACACATGGATCAGAAGTGTTGAGTGTGATGGCTTCTAATTTGCCGGGACTATTTATAGGGACAGCACCTGATGCACATTATGTATGCCTCAAAACAGAAGACACACGTGGAGAGTATTTAGCGGAAGAGTGTCATTGGGTAGCGGGGTTAGAATATGCAGACAGTCTAGGAGTCGATGTGGTCAACTCTTCATTGGGGTACACTTCCTTCTGGGATAAAAAGATGAATTACTCCTACGAAGATATGAATGGACAAGTGTCAAGAGCGGCTCGTGCTGCCGATTTTGCTTATTCAAAAGGAATGATTGTCGTTAATAGTGCTGGGAATTCAGGAGGTGATGATTGGAGATATATTGGTGCTCCTGCAGATGCTAACACTATATTTACGGTAGGCGCTACAGACCCTTATGGCAAGAAAGCTTATTTTAGTTCCGAAGGTCCAACTGCGGATGGACGGCTGAAACCAAATGTTTCAGCATTGGGATATGGGATAGTAGTAGCGAAAGTAAATAACTATGAAGTTAAATTGGGAAATGGAACATCGTTTTCATCTCCACTTATAGCAGGAATGGTTGCTTCTTTATGGAGCGCTTTTCCTGAAAGAACAAATGAAGAAATAATAGAAGCCATAGAATTATGCGGAAATCAAGCAGGTAACGTGGATAACAAATTGGGATATGGTATTCCAGATTTTTATAAGGCATACCAATTACTAATGGGAAGTCATGAAACAACTTTTTCAATATCTCTAAATCCACTTACTGCATTTTCCCAAACCTCTTCAGATGAGTTAGAAGTTGTATTATTAGGAAAGGAAACCGGGCAAGCAAAAATATTTGTTTACAATTTATTAGGATTGCCCGTTCATGAAGAAGAAATTGAAATCAAAGCAGGTGTTTACAACCGACAGGTGCTTCAATTTTCTCAGCCATGGAACTCTGGATTTTATGTGGTGCGCCTACAGCAAAACGGAGTGGATACTTTTTGTAAAAAAACAATGCTAACACGGTAATGAAATACAACTCATTTGAAGAGCATATTTCCCGTGAACAATAAATTCTGCCCGGCAATTTTTTTGTCGGGTAGTTTTTTCCTTGAAAAAAAAATGTCAACGTTTGGAACTCAAATAAGAAAGAGAATCCTAAAACGATAACAAAATAAAATTTATTGAAGATCGAATTTCCCGTGAACAATAAATTCTGCCCGACCCTTTTTAGTGTCGGGTAGTTTTTTTCCTTCCATTAAATATCGAAAGCTATTCTACGAATTTTGAATTCGAAAAGTTCGATTGACAGTATTTGGAAAAGTAATGTTATAATAGAAAAGAAATAAAAATTATTTAAAGAACATATATCCTGTGAACAATAAATGCTACCTGACCTCTTTTTTGTCGGGTAATTTTTTTTTGAGGAAAAATGAAAATCAGATTTCGTGTCCCATTCAAGATTGAGGGAAAGTTCAATACCTGTCTGCCGACAGGCATGTTCGAAATTCCTTGTTCAGGATTCGATATTCAAAAGAATTTAGTAGAGTTCACTTAACTTTCTGAGCAGTTTAAGCATCTTCACATTTACGGCGGGGTTGACATTAAAAAACAATCCATTTACAGAAATCCAATCTTTTTCTTTTTTAATCTCTCGAATGTCTTTGTAAAAGACTTTATGTGGGTTTTCAAAATGTGCTTTCCAATACAATCCTTTCTCTGTCATGGCAAATCCTTCTTTGCAAGAACCAAAAATGGTTTGGTCTGCAATCAACATGATTTTTTCATTTTTATCAGGAAAGAGAAATCCTTGGCTGGCATTTTTTAATTTACCGATAGGCATTAAAATGAAATCAGTATAGAAGGTTTCCTTTTCGTTATCCAAATCTAAAAAATGTAAAATCATTGTTTGAAGGT
>JAVCKV010602354.1:0-27592 GCA_032274145.1 Herpochondria borealis
CCACAAGAGTCTACTTCTGTAATCAGATCAAAAGCCCAAGTCAATGGCTCCGAACAAATATCCGTTGCAGTTGCTCCACCGTTGTTAGCTAGCCATGCATCTCTTTCAGTTGTATTTCCTGTTCCATCGCATTCTACAGTTAAGTCAGCACCAGCAACTATCTCAGCTGCAGTAGTGTCGATTACTATGAAAGTAGCGATTGATTGCTCAGAGATATTATCACACGCATCAGTTGCGAAGAAAGCATACGTTAATTCAGTTGTCAAGCCACACCCTGGCGTAGTCTGTATTAATAGACTATCGTAGTTGAGCGGAGTAGAACAAGCATCTTCGAACATTACGTTTGCATATGCATCTAACCAAGCCGTAAGATCAGCCATGTTACCGGCACCGTCGCAAGATACAGTTGTGTCTTGTGCAGGAACCAATAAGTTTGGTGCAGTATTATCTACAAGAGTAACGACAGCCATCGCATCAGTACTATTACCACAAGCATCAGTTGCAGTGAATGTCACAGTAGCCATTCCCGTGTTACCACATCCATCAGAGAATCCAGCAAAATTATTAGAATAAACGACTAAAGAACAGTCATCTTCTGCTTCACCACCACCAACGGTAAGTAACCAAGCATCGATTTCACCGAAAGGATCTGTCATATCATTACAATCAAGCGTTAAGTCCTGAGGTGCTATTTCCCACACAGGATCATTTGTATCATTGATTGTAAATACTGCGGAAGTTGTGGATGTATTTCCGCAATTATCAGTAGCTGTAAATGTTACGGTAACGCCACCTGTATTACAATCAGAATTGATACTTGCGTAGTCATTTGTCCATACCACACCACTACAAACATCTTCTGCTTCTGCACCTCCATTGTTGTTTAACCAACCTAGCAGATCAGAACTGTTGCTTGCTCCATTACATTCGGCTGTGATATCCATTGCTATTGTTGTAATCATTGGAGAAGTAGTATCTTCTATTGTGAATGTTGCCTGAGCTGTCGATGCATTTCCACATCCATCAGCGGCAGTGAATTCATATATTTTGGTTCCGTTTGTTCCACAAGAATCAGTGAAGTCTATAAGTTCATATGACCAAGTTACTGTTCCACAATCATCGGTTGCGACTCCCGTATTTCCGTTTGACGTTAACCATGCCATCAATTCTGTATTGTTACCAGCGCCATCGCATTCTACTACTTCGTCTTCTGGTGCAGTATCTATGGTTGGTGGGGTCGTATCTTCAATGATGAAACTCGCAAGAGATTCAGAACTGTTTCCACATTCGTCAGTCACGATAAAGGCGTAAGTCATAGTATTTGTACCATCACAGCCATCGATATCACTTCTCAATTCATTCGAAAATACCAAGTTAGCCGTTAGAGAACATTCGTCGGTTGCCATTGATCCAGCATTGTCAGCCAACCAAGCGGCTAATGCGTCTGCATTGGCAGTTCCGGTAGCGTTGCACTCTACAGTCATGTCATTTGCAACTACGGTTATTGTCGGATTAGTCGTATCTTCTATCGTTACGGTTGCTGTTTCCATTACTAGATTACCACAATCGTCAGTCGCTGTGAATGTATATGTCGTTACACCAGTCAATGCACAACCAGGTGCGAATACACCAGGATCATTATTAATAACTGTGACATCAGAACAGAGATCTGTCGCAAAAGCGGAAGCCAACCAATTTGCTATAGTCGTAGCATTTGTAGGATCAGCACATTCTAATGTAATATCATTTGGTACAGACAAAACTGGATCAACTGTATCTTCTATGATAAATTGTATTGTTATTGGTGCTGATGGGTTTCCACACTCATCTGTCGCAACGAATGCTACTTCATAGAATCCAATATCGTCAGCACAAGTACCATTTTCTGTAAAGGTTACTGATTCAAAATTATTGCTCCAAGTTATTGCTCCACAATCTTCTGTGACATCAGCATCAGTAAGTCCACCATTGTTTTGTAACCATGATAGAAGTTGAGCATTATTCCCAGAACCATCACACTCTACAGTTGTATCAGCTGGGTCAGTATTGATAATAGGTGCAGTTGTGTCAGTTATTTCGAAATCAGCAAAACATGTTGTTTCATTTCCTGCATCATCTGTCGCTGTGAATATGTATGTTGTCGTATTTGTATTCCCACAATCACTAGTTGTGTTCCAAATTGCATTTGTGATTGTTACATCAGTATCACAATTATCAGTAGCCATAACTTCCATTAACCAACTAGCCAGTTCAGCGGCATTGTTTGCTGAAGAACATTCTACTAATTCATCCGCTGGACAAACAGTTATTTCTGGTGCTTGACAATCTTCAATTAAAACATCAAATGAGCATGTTACTTCGTTGCCCATCGTATCCGTAAGTGTATACGTCACAGTAGAAAGCCCTAACATAAACTCTACATTGTTTAATCTTGGAAGAGAATCTCCCATTGCAGCAGTCGTACCTGTTACAACATAAGAAAGATCAAATCCTCCACAGTTGTCATTAAATATCGGATCCAGAGAATCATCCGAAGTCCAGATACAAGCATCTTCATCAACACACATTGTTACTGTATTACTAGGACAAGATATTGTAGGTTGTTGACTGTCGATTACAGTAATATTAAATGAGGTAGTTGTCATGTTGGTACATCCATCCGTTGCTTGGAACACTACTTGCGTAGTTCCAACTGGAAATTCAGCACCTGAAGCGAAGATGTCTCCATTTGCATTTGCTATTTGAATTACTGTTACTGGATTATTACAATCCTCAGCTATTGGAGCTGAGAATACGACACTTGTTTCACAATTGTCGACATCTACATTCACTGTTATATCAGTTGGTGGATTGATGAAAGTTGGAGGTACAGTATCATCAGCATATATAATGTTTGAAGTCGCAGAAGCTGTATTGCCACAATCATCAGAAACTGTAAATGTTACTAAGAGCGTTCCTCCACAAGTACTAGGTAGATCACCAGTATAGTCTGTAGTTACACTAGTAGATCCACATCCATCAGCAGTTATTGATTCTCCAAGCCATTGAATTACTTGGGTAGCAATGTCATCATCTCCACATGTAATCATTAAATCAGCTGGTGCCATTATAGTTGGTACAGTTGCGTCGGCAATTGAGTAGGTCGCAAATGCAGTTGAAGTATTTCCACATAGATCAGTAGCTGTGAATAAGTAGACTGTTTCATTTGTGTTTCCACAACCTGATATTGTATTCCATAATTCACTTGTTACTGTAGCCGTTCCGCAAATATCAGTTGCACTGGCAGTTGCTATCCAATCCGCTACTGTTGTTGCCGCGGCATCCTCACATTGTACAATTATATCATCAGGTGCTTCCAGAATTGGATCTGTCAAATCAGTGATGATTACATTGGCTGTAACCGAATTCGTATTCATACAATCGTCCTCTACAACAAACGTGTAGATAGTCGTCGATGAATTACCACAGATAATAGTAGGCGTACCTGCTGAGAAACTCCAAGTTAATGGCTCGCTGCATCCGTCAGTCGCGGTAGCCCCACCATTCATATCAGTCCATGCCATTATATCAGTCGCATAATCACCATCCATAGTACATTCCAAAATAAGGTCTGTTGCAGGTGTTATTACAGGTGCAGTCTGATCTATGATTGTTACTGTAGATGTTTCTGTTATATCGTTTCCGCATTCGTCAGTTGATGTAAATGTTACGGTATAAACACCAGTCATTCCACAAGCATCAGCGATGGTTCCAAGACCACTGTTTGTAATCGTAGCAGTACCACAATCATCCGCCCCAGTAGCTTGAGTCAACCAACTTGCGATGATTTCTTCATTGAGTTCTCCTCCACATTCTAGAGTGATAGGTGCAGGAACTAATAATGTAGGATCGGTTGTGTCAATAACTGTAAATGTAGCAGATGTCGTTGAGGAAAGACCACAATCATCAGTTGCTGTAAATGTTACAGTAGTTGAACCTGTTGCTCCACAAAGATTACTTAATCCCGTGAAATCATTTGACCAATTAATATCTCCACATAAGTCGGATGCTATGGCACCACCATTATTTGCCAACCAAGTAAGTAGCGCAGTATTATTTCCTTCTCCATCGCATTGTTCAGTTATCATGTCGATAGCATCTGTGTCAATAGTTGGAACAGTGGTATCTTGTATAATCACATCAGCTTGACATACTGCAGTATTACCTGCAGCATCAGTTGCTGTGAATGTGTATGTTCTCGTTTCAGTATTACCGCACATATTCTCGACAAATGAAACAACATTCATTATCGTAGGATCTGGGCAATTGTCACTGAAGGATGCTGTCATAATCCAAGCAGTTATTGCTGCGGCATTTCCTGCATCAGCACATTCTAAAGTAAGATCTCCAGCAGGGGGACAAGTTACCGTTGGGTTTTCGCAATCATTTACTACGACATTAAAATCACAAGTGGTTACATTACCCATCGTATCCGTTAATGTATAAGTTACGACTGATGTACCAAGTTGGAATTCTACATTATCCAACCTTGGTAATGAATCACCCATTGCACTTGTTGCTCCAGTAATTGTATATTCTAAATCAAATCCTCCACAATTATCTGCAAAGATTGCATCAGTACTCATATCAGCTGTCCAGACACATACACCAGTTTCATTACATTTTATCACATCGTTAGAAGGGCAATCAAGACTCGGTTGTTGTGAATCTATAACTGTGATATCAAAACTGTCTTTTGCTGTGTTTCCACATAAATCTTCAGCCTGGAAAACGACAGTAGTTGTACCTACTGGGAATTCTGAACCAGATACAAGTAAGTCGCCAGCAATATTCGCTATCTGTGTTATGATAACTGGCTCGTTGCAATCTACACCTGCAGGAGTAGAGAATACTACATTACTTTCGCAGTTATCTACATCGACATTTATTGTAAGATCTTGACTGATACTTACAAATGAAGGTGGAGTCATGTCGTCCGCTACAATAATCATAGCGGAAGTTGTACTCATGGCACCACATGCATCAGTTACGGTCCAAGTTACTGTGAGGTTTCCTCCACAGAGATTAGGAACAGAACCGTCATAGTCATTTGATACTGTTGTTTCTTGACAGCCTTCAGTTACAGTTACATCATTTAACCAAGGTATTACAGCTGCTGCTATATTATCACCGCATTCAACAGTGAGGTTTCCTGTGTTGTGGAGAACTGTAGGAGCTGTATTGTCTTCAATAATAAAGTCTGCTGTGCCAGTTGTTTCATTTCCACATTCGTCTGTTGCTGTGAATGTGTATGTCTCAGTAATGGTAGTAACTGTTCCTACGCAAGTCGTAGCTATTGAAGGTGTATTATTTGATCGCACTACCGTACCTCCACAATCATCTGTAGATAGTCCAGAAGTAAGCCATGCATTTCTGACTAGATCTACACTTCCATCACACTCTACAGTATTGGTTGCCGTAGGTAACACGAGGTTTGGTGCTACTTCATCTGTTATAATGAGGTTGGCAAAATCTGTGATACTATTACCACAATCATCCATTGCTACAAAAGTATATTGAGTAGTACTTGTCATTCCACAATCATCACTTGGAGTTCCCGCTGTGAATGTCAAAGTAACATCTGAATCACAATTATCAACTGCGATTCCGTTTCCAAATGCTGCCTCCCAATCTGATATCAATGTTGCTCTATCTGCAGCTGTACACTCTACGATCAGATCAGTAGGAGGTATCATTATAACAGGCTTCTGATTATCAACCAATGTTATAGTCGACATTGCAGTTGCGGTAAGAGTTCCACATGCATCTGTTACTGTCCATACAACTGTTACTTCATCATTTCCTGTAGTACAGTTTGTCGGTAGGGCAGTGTAGTCATTCGTAACAGTAACATCACCACAAACGTCAGATGCTGTAAATCCTTCTAACCAGTTCTGAACGATTGATTCATTATTTTGATTACTACATTCCAAAGTGATTGCAACAGGTGCTGTGATTGTAGGCACAGTTGTATCTTCAATTGTGAATGTTGCTAGCGTTGTCGCTATATTAATTCCACATTCATCCGTTGCTGTGAATGTCACCATTTTTGCACCAGTCTCACCACAATCATCAGATAAAATATCAAAGTCATTTGACCATGTGATGGTGCCACATAGATCAGAAGCGGCAGCACCACCATTTGTGCTTAACCAAGTTAGTAATTCTGCATTGTTTCCTTGACCATCACACTCCACCGTTTCGTCTTCTGCTGGGGTATCGATCATTGGGATGGTTGTATCTATTATGATTACTTGTGCGGTACATGTAGCTGTATTGCCAGCAGCATCCGTTGCAGTAAATGTATACGTAGTTGTAGAAGTCATTCCACACATGTTATCCACTGATGTAATTACATTCATTATCGTAGGATCTGGACAATTGTCTGCAAACATAGCTGTTCCAATCCAAGTTGAAATCGCTGCGGCATTTCCTCCATCTGCACATTCTAAAGTAAGATCTCCAGCTGGTGGACACGTTACTGTTGGAGCTTCACAATCGGTTATAACTACATCAAATGAACACATTACTTCATTGCCCATTGTATCTGTAAGTGTGTAAGTCACTGTAGATGTACCTAATTCAAATAATACTCCATCTAGTCTTGGTAAGCTGTCACCACTTGCAGTGGTTGTACCAGTTATAGCATAAGCAAGATCAAAACCTCCACAATTATCATTGAAGATTGCATCAACACTTGTGTCTGCGGACCAAGTACAAAGTCCAGTATCAGTGCATTTTGCAACATCATTACTCGGACAATCTAGAGAAGGTAATTGTGAATCAATCACTGTGATGTCAAAACTATCTTTTGCCGTGTTTCCACATGCATCTTCCGCTTCGAATACCACAGTCGTTGTTCCTACTGGGAATTCTGAACCTGATGCTAATAGATCTCCAGCGATATTGGCTATTTGAGTTATTGTAACAGGTTCGTTGCAATCTGCACCAGTTGGTGTAGAGAAGACAACATTGCTTTCACAGTTATCAACATCTACATTTATAGTTAAGTCATTTGAAATATTAGAGAATGTAGGAGGTGTGAGATCTTCGGCTACGATAATCATAGCGGTTGCTGTCGTCATTGCTCCACATCCGTCTATCACTGTCCACGTTACAGTTTCCATTCCTCCGCATAGAGAAGGAACAGATCCAGCGTAGTTATTAGTAACTGTATAATCTTGACATGTTTCTACTACAGAGTAATCATTTAACCAAGCAACAATTTCAGCTGCTATGTTATCGCCACAGACTACTTCTAGATTATCCGGCGCAGTAATAACTGGAGCTGCAGTATCAGTGATTGTATAAGTTGATGTTCCTACGGATTGATTACCACATGCATCCGTCGCTGTAAATTGATATGTATAAGTAATTACAGTATTCGTACCCATACAACTAGTACCTTCTGCTATTAGACTACTAGTTAATTGAGGACTAGCATCACAATTGTCTGTTGCACCTAGTCCGATAAGCCATGTAGCAATTAGATTTGCTGGGTTTGCAGAACAATCTGTCGAAGTTCCTGCAGTAGGAACAGTCAATAGAGGATCAGTCGTATCTTGTGTTATGAGATATGCTACTTCAGAAATACTATTTCCACAAGCATCTGTAGCGGTAAATGTATAAGGCGTATTTGTATTGTTTCCACATCCCATAACAGGAGTTTCCGCTACAAAACTTAGTACTGGCGTATCACAATTATCGATAGCCATTAATCCACCAAATGTGTTAGTCCAAGCTTCGATCAAACCTAGATTACCATCAACGATCTCAGTGCACTCAACGATCAAATCACTCGGAGGAGTCATGATTGTTGGTTTTGTGTTATCTACTAATGTAATTGTAGAAGTAGCAGTTGCCGTCATGCCACATTCATCTTCTGCAGTCCAAGTTACTGTTACCTCATTCATTCCGGCTTCACACATTGTTGGTGCTGCGGAATAATCATTAGTTACCATTACATCTCCGCAACCATCATTTGCAGTGTAGCCATTGAGCCAGTTATTTATTATTGCTTCATTTCCTTCAGTACCACATTCTAACATGATTGCCGCTGGAGCCGATATAGTTGGATCCATTGTGTCTGTAATTGTAAACGTACCTATTGTTGTAGAAGCGTTTCCACATTCGTCTGTTGCAGTGAATGTTACTGTTGCAGCTCCTGTTTCAGCACAAGCTGCGGTAAGTCCAGCAAAATCATTGGTCCAATTGATAGTTCCACATTCGTCAGTTGCTGTAGCTCCACCATTATTTTGAACCCATGTAAGTAGTTCTGTTGTGTTTCCAGAACCATCACATTCTGCAGTACCAGCTGTGCCCAATACTATAGCTGGCGGGGTTGTGTCTTCTATTGTTATAGTGGATATGCAAGTACTAGTGTTTCCCGCATCATCAGTAGCTGTAAACATGTAAGTGGTCACAGAGGTCATTCCACAATTAGTATCAATGCTAAATATAGATGAAGTCGTAGTCACTGTCATATCACAATTGTCTGTCGCATTGGCTCCAGCATCGTAAACTTTTATATTTCTAAATAGAGAACTATCTCCTGAATTAGCATCTGCATCATGGCCCAAGATTAACCTATCAAAGCTTCCAGTATAAAATGTACCAACTGGTATAATAAATGTTTGCCAAGTACCACTTCCAGTATAACTAAAGCTTGTATTAGGTGAGTAGTTTTGAGTTCCCCATACTTGAAAAAATTGATTGGCGGGAAGTAATACATCTCCGTTACCAAATCCTAATCCTTGCACTTCCTTTTCAGTTGAAGATTGAAATTCAAATTCTATAAATGTAGTTGCACCAATAGTGAAGGGAAGATCAATAGCACTCCATTGATTATCATTCAATGTTATTTCTGTTCCGTCAGGAGACACTGTCGTAGTGCTGAAACTTTGACTAGGGATATTATTAATAGTGGCTCCACTGAAATCTATAATACAATCTGCCGCCGTGCTATTTTGACAAGTCGATGGAAGAAATGTTGAAGCACTTTCGAAAGTTGCAATAGCATTTGCATTGTTCGTATCACCACAAACTAAAGTTATATCTGAAGGACATGTTATTGCGGGAGCTTCACAATCTTCTACTAGTATAGTGAACGAACATGTTGCCATATTTCCTGCGGCATCAGTTGTATTATAAGTGATCATTGAAGTACCTAGCATGAACACTACATTATCTCCACTAATTGTATTGAATCCTGTAGCGGCTGAGTTAATGGCTGTCGCCCCAGTAATCGCATATGTTAATGTTGCTCCTGTACAATTTTCATTAAAGAAAGGATCTAATACTGTTGTGGCATTAAATGTACAAGTGGATGCTCCTTCATCTGCACATACCGTAAGATCAGATGGACAAGCTAAAGTTGGTGTGTCATTATCTTCAACTATAATGTTGAATGTACAAGTAGACATGTTTCCGCAATTATCAGTAGCGGTGAAAGATATCGCTGTTGTTCCAAGTGGGAATATTCCTCCTGAAGCAATATTTCCGGCTGCAGGTGCAACAGTTACAGGAGTGTTGCAATCAGAAGCTATTGGAGTAGGGTAGTTTACTCTAGCTTGGCAGTCTGCAGTATTTACATTTATGATTATATCTTGAGTTGGACAATTTTGGAAAACTGGAGCTTCAACATCTGCTTGAATTATGATATTGGCCATCGTTGTGCCCATAGCTCCACATTCATCAACTACAGTCCAAGTAACTGGTGTAGTCGATCCACATAAGTCTACAGCTGACGCATCGAAACTATTTGTTACAGAAGTTATTTGACAAGCTTCTACTACAGAATAATTATCTAGCCAATCTAGAACGTTAAGACTAATATCATCTCCACATTCTAATGAAAGATCTGCAGGAGGAGTAATCATCGGTGCTACATCATCAGTAATAGTATATGTTGATGTACCTGATGACTGATTTCCACAAGCATCAGTTGCTGTGAATACATATGTATAAGTCAGTGTAGTATTCGTTCCAACGCATGCTTCATTTTGTGATAATAAAGCGCTACTCACAGTAACTGCCAGGTCACAATCATCCGCAGCTGTAGCTGTAACTAACCAAGGGTTGATCAAACTTAAAGGGTCTGCTGCACAATCTGTAGATGTACCTGCAGTTGGAGGAGTAACTATTGGGTCAGTTGTATCTACGGTTCTGAGATATGCTATTTCTGAGATGGTATTTCCACAATCATCAGTAGCGGTAAATGTATATGGTGTCACTTCATTACTACCACAAGCACCAGTTGGAGTGCCGACTGTGAAACTAAGTACGACATCAGAGTCACAAATATCCACAGCAGTCATCCCTCCAAAAGTATCTGTCCAGGCAGTAATGTCAGCCATATCCGCTGGACATTCAAGGATCAAATCAGATGGAGGTACCATTATTACAGGTTTCGTATTATCGAGTATTGTGATCGTTGCAGTTCCCATTGTAGTAAGTCCGCAATCATCGGTAGCCGTAAAGTTGACGTCTAGCATATTCATGCCATCAGTACAGCTTGGTAGATTAGATAAACTAAAATCATTGGTTATGGCTAAATTATCAGAACATATATCTGATGCTGTAGCTGAGAGTAACCAAGATTGTAAGACCGCATCATTGGCCAAATCATTACATTGTAACGTAATGTCATTTGGAGGAGTTATGATCGGTGCTGTTGTATCTTCAATTGTAAATCTAACTGTAACGGGATTAGACCCATTTCCACAATCATCCGTCGCTACGAATTGAACATCATAATATCCAGTAGATGGACATCCTGAAGCGGGAACAAAAGAAGTTGCATTAAAATTATTTGTGATAACTACCGATGGGCTGCATTCCTCAGTAGCATCGGAGGCTACTATTCCACCTGTGTTTGCTAACCAAACTCCTAGTTCTGCTTGGTTTCCAAGACCATCACATTCTACTGTGACATCTGGTGCGTTGTCGGCAAGCACTGGGGCAGTAGTATCTTCAACGATTACATTTGCAAAGCAATCTGTAGAGTTACCACTATCATCTGTCGCAGTAAATTGGTATTGACGAGTATATGTTGTTTGGCAATTTGCAATT
Source organism: Herpochondria borealis (assembly GCA_032274145.1). Lineage (NCBI taxonomy): Eukaryota > Rhodophyta > Florideophyceae > Ceramiales > Ceramiaceae > Herpochondria > Herpochondria borealis. The sequence goes on from JAVCKV010602354.1 coordinate 11,110, forward strand.
TCAAATACTATATCTACTACGAGATCAACATTCATGTCACAATTGTCGGTTGGGATAACGCTGTCTATCCATGCTTGAATATCTGCATCTTCTGTAGGAGAACCACATTCTAATGTCAAGTCAGTAGGACATGTAAGCATTGGTGCTTCACAATCTGTCACTTCGACTGTAAATGTGCAAGTAGTCATATTTGTACCATCACTAACTGTATATTCAACAGTAGATATTCCAAAATTAAAGACTTCTCCTTCTACAAATCCAGTTCCTGAAGCGGTAGTTGTTCCTGTAATATCGTATGCTATCATTATTGATGGGCATCCATCAACAACTGAAGCATTGACAGCGGAATTAGATTCCCAAGTACACAAACCTTCATCGTTACAAATAACAAGATCCGGCGGACAAGTTACTAGAGGAGCAGTGTTGTCTTCTACAGTTATATTAAATGAACAAGAGGTCGTATTTCCACAATCATCATTTGCAATAAAAGTAATGTTGGTTGTACCTAAAGGAAACTCAGAACCACTAATTGGTCCCGCTGTTTGTGTTACTTGTGTTGGGCCATTGCAATCCATAGCCGTAGGTGTTGCGAAGACAACCAGTGCATCACATGAAGATGCATCAACATTTACGGTCATGTCAGCAGGGCAGTTATCGAACATCGGTAAGTTTGATTCCGAAGGCACAACAATATCCGCAGCTGCAGTGTTGGTATTTCCACATTCATCAGTTGCAGTAAATGTCACAGTGATTGTCTCTCCACATAGATCTGGCATTCCTCCATTGTAATCATTTGTTATTACAGAATTACCACAACCATCTTCAGCGATAGGTGTATTTAGGAATCCATTAATTAGAACAGGCACATTATCACCACAATTAATGGTTATATCTGAAGGTAAAGTACTAAATGGAGGTGGCGTATTATCTACTGAGGTATATGATCCAAACGCAGTGGTTGAATTTCCACATTCGTCTGTTGATGTAAAGGAAAAGTTATAAACTGTGTTTCCTGCGCATGCTCCTTCAACTTGACTTACTAAGCTCGAAACAACAGTAGGTGTAGAACACAAATCTGAGGTAGTCGAAGCCATAGCATCTGCCCATAAGAAAGGGTTTGCTCCAATACAAGATATGGGTCCAGGATCGGCGGCTATTGTTAATGTTGGAGGCGTATTATCTTGGATAATTACGTTGGCAATTGAGGCTATAGAATTATTTCCACAATCATCAGAAATTGTAAAAGTATATGGAGTAATGCTCTCGCCTGGGCAAGGATTTATGGTAGTTCCTGGTGTTGCAACTACCATTGGGTTAGGGTCGCAAATATCTGAAAATAGACTGTTGCCATTTGCAGCAATCCAAGCTGCTATCTGTCCTCCTGGATCAGCTGTCCCATCACATTCAATAATAAGATCCGAGGGTGTAAGAGAAAATACAGGAGCACTGGTATCTTCTATCGTTAAGTCTGCCATTGCCGTGGTCATATTACCGCAAGCATCAGTCGATGTGAAAGTTATTGTTTCTGTTGTTCCACAATCTATTGCTCCATCGTAATCTGTTGTTAATACTGGTTGATTGTCGCAGATATCTGTTGTGAATGCAGAATTTAAAAAGTTAGTTATAGCTGTGGCTTGATTAGATGGATTACATTCTATTGTGATGTCAGAAGGTACAACTAATGTAGGATCTGTAGTGTCAGTTATATGAAGTATTCTATCAACAGGAGCAGAAGCGTTACCACACTCGTCAATAACAAAAAATGAAACTGTAAATGTTTCATTAATATTATCGGTACAAGTTGCATCTAAGACTGAAGTGCCGTCAAAACTATAGTCCCACATAAATGTTCCGCATGCTTCGGTAACATCAGCGTCAGTTAGACCACCGTTGTTATTTAGGAAGGCTTGGATGTCAGAACTGTTTCCACTTCCATTACATTCAACGATAGTAGGATCTGTATTGGCAGGTGTTATTACTGGTGGAGTAGTGTCCTCTATTGTAATTGTTGAGAAAACTATTGTTTCATTTCCACATGCATCTGTAGCGGTGAATTGAAATGTTCTTACAAATGTATTTCCACAAGTATTTATATCTGGAAAAGAATCTAAGTCTGTCGTAAATCCTGGGCAATTATCCGAAGCTGAAAATCCGTTTCTGAAACTTGCTAAATCTGAAACATTTCCTGCTCCGTCGCATTCAACATTTATATTTGCAGGGGATACGATTATAGGGTCAGTCTGATCGGTTGTGATAGATTGCGTTAAAACATTCATACAGCCGTTTGGAGAAGAACGTGTATATGTTATGTCAGATGTTCCACAAATGGTAGGTACAAAAGAACCTCCAGTTCCATCTCCATTATCAGTCACGCCGATGCCACTAAATACACCTCCTTGTTCCACAGGTATTAATGTCACACTTTCATTTAAGCATGGATCTAGATTTGAAAATGAAAAACTAGGATCTAAGTTATCACCTGACTCTACAGCTATTGATACAGATGTCATATCTGTGCAACTGCCACCAGCAACTGTGCCGCATGCGGAGTAATCAGTAGTTTCAGTCATTGTAACGACTACTGTTCCTGTACCAGAGAAAGTAACCATTCCTGTTACTGCATCAATTGTTCCTGGTCCTGTAGCTGTAAATACTCTATCTACAGGAGCATCATAATTAGGAGAGTTGATTATTGGTGTCGCTGTAGGAGCGGGACCAACGGCAGAGAAACAAACTGGATTTTGTATATTGAAACTTGGTTGTGTTTGTTCACTTACAATAACGCAAGAAGTAACTGGACCTATCGCCGGACATGTTCCGTTGTCAAAGTTATAATCAACACAAAAGCAACCAGGTGCACTATAGACTAAAGATCCTCCTTGAATATTAGACGGGTTGGCACCATTTGAATTATAATTGGATGGATCTGGATCTGCACCTGGAAATAAGGTAGATAAAGCAACCAGTCCATTTGTTGATGTAGAGCAAGTTAAATCTATTGTAACTGGACTAGGATTAATTGGCCCTTCAACAACTTCAATAGAGTAGGGTGCTCGATTAGATGGACATCCATTACAAACACATTCCGCAAAGAATGTATAAAGACCAGGAGTCATATTGTTGTAAGTTCCTTGTTGAGATACAGAAGTTCCTGATACTGGAGCAAATGTAGCTCCAGTCGATAGAGTAGTTCCGCCTGTAGCGTTAGAATACCATTCTACTGTCGGAGTAGAATTGTCGCCACAAGTTGGGCATGCCGCCATTAAAGACGCAGCATCTCCTTCACATATATTTGTTGTCGTATTTCCATTCGTAGGGTCATCCGCTGGTGCAAATGATGTAATAGTCACTGGAGTTCCAATGGCATCACAACTCGTACATCCATTATTGTTTACAAAGTTTGGTGTGAAAATTATAGTTGTTCCTTCTAGGACCTCTAGCATTGCTGATCCTTCAGGAATCATAACACCAGGCATGTCATTTCTTGTCCAAAATTTAGAATATGAACCAGCGACGTCATCGAATGCAACACCAGAAGCACTTCCGTCTGCGGGGTTACATTTTTCAATTGTGAAAGAAAGATCAGGAATGAAGTCACCACAAGACGAAGTCTCTGTAGCAGAGATGTTTGTGATTACAGGAGAAATAATAGTTACTTGCTTAGTTGTTTCTGTTGAGCAATCAATACAGTTTGTATTGTTGATGTTATAAGATATATCGTATGTTCCACAACTGGCACAATTGTCAACATTAATGTTTCCGCTTCCTTCAGTGCAAGTATTTGATGTGATACTTGGTGTACATATTTGTCCTGACCAAGTAAATGTCATTCCTGCAGGAACATCTGAAGGTCTTAATGTAGTAGAACTTCCTGCATTTAATCCAGCGTTTTGCCATTGAGGACTAGCTGCACTACTTGGTAGAATTAGTTCTTGTCCGCATAACATGTCACAATTTATCTCTATTGGTGTCTCAAAATTTGATGTTGGATAAAATACATCTACATTAAATTCAACATTTACAAGTACATCATTTTCCGCATTACAATCAGCATCTTTGAATTCGAAAGCGGCTACGCCAGATGAGCATGTGTTTCCGCTTGCTGTTGCATTTGAGAGTTCTTCAAATCTACCAACAACATTAATACCAGGCCCCATAGCCGTATTTACATTTCCTGAAGATGGATCAAATCCTGTAATAGTTGAGGTGTTATCTATTTGGAATGTATTTGAAGCAAAATCTACTCCGCAACTATTGTCAGAGTTGTACGTGATTAAAAGAGGTGAACCACATCTGACATTTACAGTGTTTAAGACCGTGTTTATTATATTTCCGTCCGCTTCGGTATAACTTACAGACTGATCTGAAGCTCCCAAACAATCTTCAATGTCAAAATCAGCGGCTATTTGGAAAACTCTATCGCCTGGTACAGTTAAGCTATTTATTAAGTATGCCCAGTTACCATCAAAAGTTGGAGTGTCTCCAAGCGGATCTGCAGGTGTGCCGGCCCATACGTTTGCGGGGTCTCCAGTTCCGATACCAGGATGTTTTATCAATTCGCCTAAGGGAGATGCGGCTGCGGCTCTATCTTCATTGCTTCCACAAGGTGGTCCTCCCTCATTTCCTCTCCTTCTTGTATAAAGAACGGCATTGTATGTTTTTCCTGGGCATAAAAGTAGACCTGTTGCAAGAGTTCCAGGATTCCATTGAAGCTCTACACCTGATTGAGTGTTTGTACAGCCAAAAAACTGTGCAGTAAACCCATCCGATGCCGAACAGCCTTCTTCGACTACATATAGTTCATATGAAAACCAATCTGATGTCCATCCGTTTCTTCGGTAAAATTCATAATCAATCTTGTAAGTGCCAGGATTGGCAGGATCTTCAACAACAACTAGATTTCGAGCCCCCCAAATGTGGTCAGCCTTCACATTGTTAGCACTAAAAAAAAAGGCTATTAAAGTGAATAGCAGCAATTTTATTATATTATTCATTATACCTGTTTATATATAATACATTTTAATTATGTATTATGCGTTGATTTATAGCTCGATACGGGCAAGAATGCAAGGTTAGTAGCGCTCTCGCTTATCAAGTGCAAATGCCCCACCCAAAAGGAGGGGGTAAGAAAATAGGGGTGTAGTGTAAAGGTAGGTAAATTAGATGTTTATATATGCGTTCTTTTTAAATATAAACAAAATATATGTGTGGGGGATTTGACTAGAATTTGGAGCTGTTACAAAAAATGATTATTCAAGGGGTAGTGAACCATAATTCAATAGCTCCTCCTGCATTAGTTGGGAATCTAGCTTTGATATATTCACTATATAAATGTACGAGATGTTCGACTTCCATTTTCAGAACTCCAGCTCCTTTGCCATGAATAATCTCAACTTTTCGAGTCCGGTTATCGATGGCTTCTTCAATGAATTTTTTAGCCGCAGTAACCTGATAATCAATTATTCGTTCTGGTCTAGTATTGGTCATTGATGGATTTAGTACTTCAATGTGCAGATCTATTACATTACTAAGTACTTTAGGTTCTTGTTTTTCGATTGTAGGCCTAGGAATAAATTCATTTTCTGAGTCAGAGTGGTTGTCTGGTGCATGCTCTAGGTTGCCAGGTGTTGTTAATACTATCTTCCCACCTATATTCACTTTTATTTTTTGCGCTTTAGAAATACCTGCAAATTTGCCTATTCTGCCTGATTTTTTAAGCTTGAGTAAGTCACCAATCCAAAGTTCACTAATTATCATATATATCTATAATATTGAGGGAGCAAAACTAGGGTAATTCAAACAGTAAATCAAATGAATAGGGTGTAGTTTTGTATCCTTAAGCAAAAAGATTTGTAGGTAAGTTGGATTTAAAATTTGTATTTGATTTGAGCTTTTACTTCTGATCGTACATTTCCTTCAATAAGCTGACCAGCAGATCCTATTTCTTCACGATTATCATAGTAAGTTCTTGAATATCTAGCTTCAAAAGTTATTTTTCTACCTATACGTTGTCTCCAATTAATATAGAACCTTGACCCTTTGTCAGCATAAAAAGGAATACTAAATTCATATAGGATGTCATTCTCAAAAGTATAAATTCTAGTGTCAAATCCATCTGTGTCAAAAAGGGCATAACGTGCTGTAAATGAATATGAACGCCCGATAGGTTTGTATATGATATCTTGATATAAAAGGTAGCCATTGGATACTTCACCTGCATCATCAAATAGTGTGAATTCTATTCGGTTTCTTAATTTTAGTGACTTGCTTAGGGTATTGGTTGTGTTTATTCTTGCTCGATGTTGTCCTCGCAAATTTAGGATGTCAATCTTATTTTCGGACCCACCTGATCCATTTCTCTGTTTTTCCTCATATCTATACTGGAAATAAGCATTGAATCTTCTTTTCTTATTATATTCTAATTTGAACAAATATTCTCTTCCCGTAGAAGGAGCATCTACTTGAAACCTCAACCATGGATGAGACCAAGTGTCAAAATACATACTTGCAGTAAAGTGCTTGTTAATTCTGGATAAGATACTAAAATACACTCCTCTTTCATTGATAGGGAACGTCCCTTCAGAGAATGCGTTTGCATTAAGTACTTGATAATCCTTAGCATAATCTCTGTATGCAAGTGCAATGTCAGTATTTCTTCCGATACTTATGAGGGCTCCTGCTAATAGAGCTGTGCCTCCATTGTCACTTCTTGCAGCCTCTCCAAATAAGTTAAAATTTCTATATCTATATCCAAAATCTAAACTTAAATTAGTCAACTTGTCTCCTTCGAATCTATACTTTTTATATAGTTGATCGTCAGTTTCGAGAGGAATCGAAAATGTTTGATGCATGCTGTTAAAAGCCAAAGAGAAGTTACGTCTTTTGTACTTTAAAATTCCGCCCATAGAGTTTTGAGTAGCAGAGTTCTCTTTTTCTATTTCTCTTTCGGTCCTATGAAAACCATCTATTATAATTGAAGAGAATCTTTGGAAACCTGCGTCTATTGTGGAGTCTTGATCTATAGACGCATCAATAAATTTTCTTGATGCAAAAGCGGTTAGTTCTATATTTTTTGTGATTTTAGTTGCAGCAGCAATTCCTCGAAAGAAGTTTCCTTCATTAACGGAACTGTATGGCCTAATAGCTCTTCCTCCTCTTTTGATATTCGTTACAAATGAAGATTTTCCACCGCCAAAACTATTGTGAACGATAAGACCTTGTCCCATACTCATAGTATAGTCACCTATGTTTAGTGTATGGAATATTGGTAGAATGTCTCTTAGGTGTATAAAGCCTGTATAATAGTCAAATCCATTCTTGTTACTCCCTGTGAAAAATTGCTCGCCAGGATCTTTCTCCATTGTAAATCCAGCGCGTACATTTCGACCACTGTTGAAGTTGTATCTAGCAAATAAATGATTCGGATCGCCGAGATAGCTATCATCTTTGAAGCCTTTTCTCTCTTGGAGGACGTTTTTCCATTTTAGGAATACATTTGATCTTGATTCTTTTAGTATTGATTTTAAAGTGTGATTTTGCCGTTCTCCACCTTCGGTAACAAGAGGTACGAGCGCGTTTAGTACTCCAAAATTTAATGAAGGAATCGTTTGTAATTCATATTTACTTAGGAAAGGGCCGTAATTGTCTCTGTAATCTAGAATAGCTGCAATCTGAATGTCAGATAATAGCTGAAGACCTTGGAGGTCCTCTTCGGTTGCTTTATTTATGTTTATTGGATTCTTAAGATATACTTGTAAGTCTTCGTACAATGAGAAAAAGTCATAGCTGCCTTCATCATCGTTTTCAAGTAGATCTTCTAATAAGTTTGCAGACAGGACAGCAATAGAGTCCTGACTAGTAAGACTATAGCTTGTCAAAAGACAAAAAAGGGATAAAATTAAGTTACGTATTCTCATATTTACGAAGGCGGTAGATATGTAAATATACATAGTGTAATCAAACTATGAGTAAGAAAAAAGAAAAAAGGCGATCTTCCCGGCTATTGGAAGATCGCCTTAACAATCTAAACTACTAAATTTATTTTTCAATATCCACTATATGGGATGTCTAATTTACTTTGTGAAATTCTTAGAGAATGTGCCGTTTTTATTTGAAACAACGATGCTGTAATCACCAGAAGGTAGATTTGCTAAACTGTATCTTTTATTGATCGAACTCACATTTTTAATGTTAGTTTGATACAATATTCTATCATTTTCCTGTATGTATATTTTAGTATCTACTCCAGCTGCTAAGTAATTCACATCAATATTATTATTAGCAAAATTGAACACTGGTTTGAATGTTGTATTGGCTTCGAAATCAATAAGCATTTCTTTCTGAGTGATTGTAATGTTATTAATTACTGTTTTGATCTCATTAGAAATAGTAATTACATAATCACCAGCTTTTAGGTTTTCTAAACTGTATTGCTTACTTCTTTTTAATTCTTGGTGATTAGAATAGATATTAATTCCTTTATCATCGGAGATAGTGATATCTACAAAACTAGAGTTCCACTCTGTATGATTGATAATGAATGATTTTGCACCATTTGGAGTAATTACTGGTTCCGTTGTTGTTGCAAAAGCAGAAACTGTTGTGAAAATAATTGCTATAAAAATGTTGATAATTTGACTCTTCATAATTTGTAATTTTAATTTTTTTGTAATTTTTGTAATCTTTTCTAATGCAAATGTATAATGAATGTTTGCAGAATAATATGTCTGTATTGATATATATTGATACTATATTACCGTGATTGGTGATTTTCAGTATTTTTTTTGTTAAAATGATGCGATTATTATGAATGGGCGGTATAAAATATTGAACTTGGTGTCTGGTTGAACTAAATAATAAATTAATTGAAAAAGGAAAGTACTATAAAACAGCAGCAAGCGACCCTTGAAAAAGTAGTGCCTACTTTTGGTCAATCATTTACAATTTTAAAGTTTGATGCATCTTATGAAAATAACGAGCCCTTTTGGCATTTTCATCCAGAGATCGAATTGGTCTATGTAGCTGATGGAACAGGGAAGAGGCATGTTGGTAATCATATATCTTATTACAGAAAAGGGGATCTAATATTAATTGGCCCTAATTTGCCTCATTTTGGGTTCACTGATAGGCTAAGTAAAAACGAATCTGAAATCGTATTGCAGTGGAAGGAGGATTTCCTTGGAACCAAAATATTAAATTTGCCTGAATCAGAATTAATTAAAAATTTATTAATTAGGTCGAAGCAAGGCATTGTCTTTCATGGAAATATTAAAGAAGAAATAGGAGCTAGATTAGAAGATCTAATGCATATGGAACCTTTTGAGCGGTTGATGGGATTTATAAACATACTTCACAAACTATCTCTATCTGATGAGTATAAATTATTAAATGCATCAACAGTTGGTTTAGTAGTCAATCAGCAGGATAGTAAAAGAATAGATACTATATATAAGTATGTTCGTAAGCACTTCACAGAGGAGGAACTCCCTCTTAAAACGGTTGCAGATCTTGTAAATATGACAGTGCCCTCATTTTGCAGATATTTCAAAAAACATACTCATAAAACATTCACACAATTCGTCAATGAATTCAGAATTGTTCACGCTACTAAGCTTCTATCTGAGACAGATGATCCTATTTCAGATATTTGTTTTGAAAGTGGCTTTAGTAATTTTTCTCATTTTAATAGGAATTTCAAAAAGATAACAGGTAAAAGCCCTAGAGATTACAGACGAGAATTAGGTGGAGTTACAATAGCTGTTGAATAGAATGATTCCTAACCAATTAATTAGAATGATCCCTAGTACTTATTGAAGCATCGATTTTAATTTCTTCTTCCTCAATTTCTAGTTTCGAAATATTATCTAAGTCTGGCTGTCCGGCATCGATCCACGCGGAGAACCAGACACTCCCTATTGAAAGAATTGCATCCTGCATTCTAGTTTCTACCATGCCATCCATACGATCATGATATGCTCTGGAGAATTCTGGACATTGTGTTTTTATAGTACGCTCTAGTCTTTCATCGTAGCACATTTGTTGGTCCTCAGGATAAGTTTCGGTTAGTTCTTTTTCTATGTCCAAGACATCATCTAGCAATTTGTGACTGTCTTCAATAATGCCCCAGAAATACTTCAGTGGTTTTTTTATATATAATGCCTTTCCTACCAGGAAACTGTATTCTGTATCTGCATATAATTCGGGTAGTCGTGATTCCCAAAATGCGTGTATCCCAATTTGATCCGTTAGTTGGCCATTGTAATTTTTGGTTGTATGCAGAGGTACATGGGCGTCTCCAATATAATGACCATACTCTGCGGAAGTTCTTAATATCTTCTCATAATCTCCATCTTGGAAAGCTTTGACTAGCCAATAATACATTGTGTTCAGATGATAGGGTAGTATGCCTTCTTTGGAAAACTCATCTTTAATATATAGGTCACTTCCGTTGCTTATGCCTGGAAATAAATTATCTATAGATGAGCTAGAAACAACCCATTCGTCCTCATAATATTGAGGCATTACTTGATCTTTGAAGTATTGTCTGAATGTGTCAGTCGAAATATTGTAAGTTTTGTTCTTGGCAAAAACACTAACAGTGTCTCTAGTGTACTTAAGATCTAATGAAACAGTATCAGATTGACTTATGAATTTGTAATCTGAGTATTTCATCAGCGCGTCATCAAATATCCATGGTACATCTCTAAGTGCATTTTCCCCCCAAGAATCTATGTCAATATAGTGTCTTACCGCCTCATGTTTGGTAGCGTATCTTCTTTTGTCTGGATCTACTGCATGTTCAGTTATATACTCAATATTCTTCTTGTAGAATCCGATCATTTCAGGAGGCAATGTAAAAACTGCCATACGATTGATTTTTCGATGACCATAAAATCCCCATTCTGGAGAAGATACAAATGCACTGGAGGTCAAATAAATCACAAATACGACCGAAATGGATGCCAATGCGCCCAGAGTTCTTTTCATTTTAGTATTCATGATATTCCTGTTTATGGTTCAAGTAATTTTATAAGGCTAATATTTCAGCCATTTCGATAAGATCTTTATTTAGCTCTTTCGTTTTGTTTATTGCATCATCAAACGAAGTATACGAGATTTTGTCATTGATTACCCCTAAAGCAACTCCTGATTGTCCGTCTAGTAATGAATTGACAGCGGCAAACCCTAGGCGAGAAGACAATACTCTGTCTTGACAAGATGGAGATCCTCCTCTTTGTAAGTGTCCTATTATCGTGACCTTAGTGTCAAATTGAGGATTGAGTACCTTGATCTTATCTGCAATTTCCATTGCGTTCCCATTCTTATTCCCTTCGGCAACGATGACTAGGTTAAATAACTTCTTTCGCTTAGCAGACTTATTTAACATGTCCGATAGCTTTTCTAGGGAGTCATCTTTTTCTGGAAGGAATATAGAACTTGCACCACTTCCGATACCAGTATGTAAAGCTATGTATCCAGAGTGTCGGCCCATTACCTCAATGAAAAATAGTCTATTGTGACTATCAGCCGTGTCCCGAATTCGATCTACGGCTTCTATCGCAGTGTTGATTGCAGTATCAAATCCTATGGTATAATCAGTACCATAAATGTCATTATCAATTGTACCAGGAATTCCAACAAATGGAATGTCATACTCCTCCATAAATATTTTGGCTCCAGTGAAAGTTCCATTTCCTCCGATGGCTACACAAGCATCTATATCATGTGCTTTGAGTGAGTCGTAAGCTTGTTTTCTCCCTTCTGGAGTTCGAAATGATTCGCTTCTTGCCGTTTTTAAGATAGTTCCTCCTCTATGCATAATATTACCGACATCTCTTCTTTCTAGTCGTTTGATATCATTATTAATCATACCATCGTATCCACGGTAAATTCCGTATACATGAAGGTTGTTGTATTCTGCAGTCCTAACGACTGACCTTACAGCTGCATTCATTCCAGGTGCATCACCTCCTGATGTAAATACTGCCATTCTTTTAATATTCGTTGCCATCTCTTTCATTTTTTACAACCACAGATGTACCAGTTTAACCTGGTCTGATTTAAATTAGGACTAATCTTTAATTTAAATACAACTTACGCATCCGCAAGGAACTTATGATTGTTTTTGTACGTGGTATTTGATCAACCCATCTATAGGTTTTTGTATGATCTCAGCCAGGTGTAAATTGTTATTTTCTATAATCTCTTTTAATATATCTTGGCAAAAATAAGCTATCGAACCAACAAAGTATAATTCGTATGAAGAATAATTAGAATATGATTTAATTCTTATGTCGATGAAGGATTGAAATAGAGGGGAAAGTAGAGACTTTCGCCATTCTTTATTTTTTGTTTCATTTACAAAAGAAGCAAATTTTGCCAAAAAGGATGTTGTATTTGATTCTTGGTAAAGTGAATGTACAACGCTACTTTTATCAATGCTGTATTGGGATTCAAATTCTTGTACAACATCATCGGGCATTTTTCTATAAAAATATGACTGAAGAATAGCTTTGCCTATTTCTGTACCCGCACCTTCATTACTAATGATGTAGCCAAATGTAGGAATGTTATCAGTGATTTTATGACCATCAAAAATACAAGAATTGCAACCTGTACCTAATATGGATACGATACCTTTCTTGTCTCCCGCAAGGGATTTGCACGCTCCCAATAAATCACTAAATATTTTTATTTCAATGGTATTTTCAAAATACAATAACAACCAATCGTAAATTAATTTTTCGGTTGATTTGTCTATTATTCCTGCACCATAATAATAGATATGAGTTATATCTGGAGCTAAATCAGCCAGTTCAGAATTATGTTCTGACAAAGGAATGAATGCTAAATCCGATGAAGGATTTATACCAATACTTGTATAGATGCTATGATCTACGCCGTTTATTATCGCCCAATCTGTTTTTGTTGATCCACTGTCTACAACCAGTATCATATTGTACCGATTTTAGTGAAGTGCAGCTTTGATTTCTAGGCCATCAAGAATCTCACCTTCCCGCTCTACCCACCAAGCTAATCTTTTGTATACCTCATCTTGTGGGAAATATTCAAGTGCCATTTTTACGAATATATGTCCATGTTTAGCTTCACTTGCCCACAGTATCTTATAGAACCTATGCATCTCTTCATCATCTTGTGCTTCGGATACCATCCTGAATCTTTCAGCACCTCTTGTTTCTACGACAGACGCTACTAGAAGTCTGTCCATAAAGCGTTCTTCTCGACCGCTATGACAAAGTTTAATAAGTTGTTTTACATACAAGTCTTCTCCAATAGAATGAGAGAGCTGTATTCCTCTCTTTGCCATGAGATCATACACCTGTTGGAAATGCTCTAGCTCTTCAACACCAGTTGCGATTAATTCAGGTAAAATTTTAATTCTATCAGGGTATTTAGCCACGAAACTCATTGCCATAGCTGATGCTTTTCTTTCACAATCTGCATGGTCTTGAAGAAAGCTTGGAAAATCATCCATTACCGCATCAATCCATTCTTGTTTACTAGGAATAGCTAGATCAAGGTTTAATTTCATATTTACTTATTAAATTCTGCGATACTTGCGTCGTAGTTATAAGAAAGATATTTTTTGCATAAAAAACGCCTCAGTCCAAAAAAAAGATCCGAGTTCCAGTCTATTGGGTGAGGTAATTTTGCCGAATACTCCATTCTCTTGTGGTCAGGTAATGCAAAATTTACGATTTATTTTACTATTCTTATGAAGAGGCCATGTATACTAGAACTATTAATACTAGAGTAATAATTAATGTTACTGTGAAAAATTTCTTTTGTGCAGCTTTATCTTTTTTTGCTGTGTCAGACTTCTTTTTATTCCTTGCCATAATTATTGCTTTTTGTTTCTACGGTCTAATATAACATAGAAATTGCACTCTTACAAATTGAAGTCTTGAAAAAATAGGAGATTACATCTATCACCGATTTAATGGTGTGTCAGATTCGTTAATCGAGATCAATCTCTAACCATTCTTCCAACGCAGAAATGAAAACAGACCTTTCTGATTCAGTCATGTTCTTTATTCTCGCAGTCCCATGGTGTTTGTCTTTCATGAAGAACCATTTCGAATTGACTTTATCGGAAGGTGGAACCGCCGTTGCAGACCAAGTGTCTAGTGCTCCATTGATATAGAGCATGTTGTTGCCATCTTTTTCTATCCATTTTGCCGCTTTGTTTGTTAAGGTGCCGTCCCATTTTGCTTTCATTTTATTGGGTACAAATGCAGCATGAGGATGCGGGTCATAAGATAAGTGATTTAGTAGCCCTTTGAAGTCTTCTGTTTCATAGCCATAATATCCCATCTGCGTCGCCGATTGATAGTAGTGCGAGCCGTACGCTTTCATGTCTCTATCCGAGAAAAAATCAAGGCCGACTACTTCTAGAAGGTATTCGACTTGTGCAGTTAAGTCCACATCTTCCGGTATTTTAGAACAATCTCGTCCGTACTGCCAGAATGAAAATGGTAATTCAAGTACTGCGTATTCATATGCTTCACCTAGGCTTAAGTAATTGAAGTCTAAATTGCGACCTTTTATATACCATTTCAATAACGGTAGTATCTGATCAGAATTCTTCAATAGATCTTTCTGTAAATCAGTAAGGTCGTTTCGACATTCCTTTGATCCAATGTTATCTAAGAAGTCGTAAATTCTTTTTTCTTCATATTCATAGTTGAGAGGCGCGACGTACGGTATGCTTACGTCCACGTCTTCAGGGTATAGGTATTTATAGAATATAGTAGTCGTTCCTCCTTTACTTATGCCAGTGGAGATCCATTTTCCATCATATAATTCTCCAAATAATGTTCGAATTCTATGTAAGTCTGCTGTTGCTTGTTCGAACGTGAGGTATTGATAGTCTAATGAGTCTGGAATACTTTCTCCAAAGAACCGATGTTCTACATTGAGTTGATTCGCCTTTGTTAAGGCAGCAACTTCAGTAATATTATTTCTGCCTTTATTATATCCATTTGTAATGATTGCTGTAGGGTTATTATAGTCTATATGACTATAGTATACCTTCTGGTAAAAATGACCAGCAGTTGGATTAGTGTGATCTAGCGGCTGCTTAATCATTAATTTATATGCAGCTTCATATCCATTTGGGGTATCTATTTTAGTGAAGATAACATCTGGTAGCTCGAACATTTTTATTTCCAGTTCTGATTGAGAAAACACGTTCTGCAAAAGGAAGCATAGAGTTATTGAAAATACATATTTCATGGTTGGTAGTGTTATTGTGTTGTTTTTCATAGTTGAAGATAGGATGTCAGCCTAGTGCAATTAAAATGATAGCCAAAATAGCCATTAAAAATCCAATAATTTTTTGAGTATTGAACTTCTCAGAGAAGAATATAAGACCCAATATAGCTGTTGTAATTAATATGCCCACATTATTAATAGGAAATACTACTGATGCCTCCAACCCATTTGCTAAGACTTTGAGTAAGAGCCATATTGAAAAGAAGTTAGGTATGCCTAAGGCAAACCCTGCAACAATGTCTTTCTTTCTGAAGGTCGTCTTGTTTTTTAGATAATCGAAAAGGACGAATAGTACTCCAAAGCAACCAGCAAAAAAGAAAAGGGTAGCAATGAAGTCGATGTCGAGACTGCTCGCTAGACCGGTTTGGTTTACATACCAAAGTCCCCCGTCTACAAAGCAACTACCTATAAATGTTCCTAATGGTAATAACCAGATGAGTGAATTGGTTTTCTTTGAAGGGGCAGTGTGATTGATTACCACTTGGCTTTCAGAGCTAGTCATACTCATGACAAGTATTGATGCTACTGCCAGTAATATACCTGTAACCTTGGAAATACCTGCGGAATCATTGAAATATATAATAGCGGCTAGAGTAGGAGCGATTAATGACATTTTTTGAAATATGGACCCTAATACTACTCCAAACTTTTGTACCGTCTGCGCAAATAAATTGAAAGTGATGACAAATGAAAGTCCAATTAGTAGTGCGGCTACGAACCAGTCTTTGTCTAGGGCATCTATGGTCACCGCCGGTTTTCCTATCACGATAGAAGCCGTCAATGCACATGCAAAATAATTGATCACTATAGCTTGTAAAACTCTAATGTTGAACTTAGCAAAGAGTTTGAAAACTATGCTTATGTATGAGTTAAATAGGATGCAAATAAGAAGTAAAAGCATTAATATTATATTCTAAATAAAGTGATTGTTACCTTAAGAACGGAAGGTATGCAGAAGCAGGGGATACTTGGCCTAAAATAAGATTTTTTTAAGTCTGATTTTTAAATTGTTTAATAATGCCAATTGTGCGGCAATTTGCCGCATGAAGAATGCCGAAATAAAAGAGATGGTGTAAGAGATAGTGTAAGAGATAGTGTAAGAGATGGTATAAGAGATGGTATAAGAGATGGCTTTTACCTTTGAAAAATGTAAATATTATGGGTTGTGTATCTTGTAGTCAATACTAAA
>JAVCKV010602463.1:0-27582 GCA_032274145.1 Herpochondria borealis
AATATCCTGTGATGCGTGCTCACCACGTACCTTGCAGCTTCATGAAGATGAATAGTACTGTATGGAAAGAAGGAACCAAAGCGCCAGGACTGCAGGAGGAAGAACTCCAAACCATGACTGCATGATGAGGTGATGGATAGTACTGTATGGAAAGAAGGAACCAAAGCGCCAGGACTGCAGGAGGAAGAACTCCAAACCATGACTGCATGATGAGGTGTAGAACTTAGAACCGTGCTGTAGGATGTGGGCCATGGAGCAGGCAGCGTCAACTGGCAGGACCAAGAAGAACAGATATTCCAACATTCTGCCCATGGAGTGATAGTACAGTAGAGAAGTCTTGTAGAAACTCTAGCGGCTTGCTACTAGCGGTACTCAATCGAAACTGGTTGCCTAGATGCTAGAAGTTGAGATCATACAACCAGTGCAGGAACCAAATCTGGTGATGAGGCTCGTGGTGTCCTTTTGATAAAATGCGGCCAAGTTCATGTCACAAATCAAACTTGTGACTTTCCTCAGCAATATTCAGGAAGAGTCTTTTTGTCGAACAGCTTTATTCGGCGCGACCTTGTATCATAACAGTGGCTCTTGTGTGGCTCTTGTACAGTTCTGAGACATCTTTTTAAATCACAAAATAACGGGTGCGCATCAATTTTCCATCGTAGTATATAACGGCTTTCCAGCGGATCACCCGTTTACTTAGGTCAGAGCACGTTCTCAGCACGCGCCGAAACGAATTATACGTTCTTGTTGGCAGTTTGCCGCACTTTCTAATCATGCCTGGAGGCCAAACATAATACAGGTGCTCCACCATGACCGACTTCACAGCTTACAACCCGCAGGTTCCACACTCACCACCACAGTCTCCTCGGCGTGTAGAGTGTAGTGATGATGACGAGAAGGGGCGTTCGGCTCTTCTCGACAAGAAGCGAAAACCCGAGGGCAAGTTGGAGCGACCGCGACGTTTGGTCGGAACGTTGCTACTGCTGACAGGTTTAGCTGTTTCGGCCCTTGTGGCACACCGAGATTGGCAGCAAACTGAGACTATAGCAAGTCCGACGACTGCTGCTGTTCATAATGCTCATGGGTCGAAACGAGTCCAAGAAGTGGGATGGCTCGACGCGATTGAAGAGCTTCGATTTAACCTCACCGCGGTGTCGAACACCATGAGGCTTGACGACGCTAAAACTGAAATGATTGAAATATCACCACTCTACGATCTTATTGAAAAGGCTCTTAACACCGTGGGGGTTCGCGGATTGTTCTTTGAGTTGTTTTGGGGTCTACCTCAATACATCAAGAAGGACAAAAACTGTCGGCTTGACTATGGTCACGGAGTGGGATGCGGACATTACGACCCTTGGTGGCTGCAACACTATGCGGGCATTGTCACTGCCGATATCCTGGTTCGAGATGGTCACGTGTTGTTAGATGGTACCACCGGAGAGCGAATATACGACGCCGTCTCCTTCATGAAGGAGCTACATCGCATGCAGCAACGCCCCTGGACAGACAAGATGAGCTTTCATGGAGAGCATGGCTTCATCTTGCACTACGTTGCTGTCACAATGCCAAATGTGACAACGTATCCAGCTGAGTTGGTCAACAGTTTCTGTGAGGAGTACTTGCTCAACAATATTAGGGCAAAGACCGCTCATAAGAGTATTGGCACAGAATGCTACCACGGCTTTGGGCACGCCGTGTTTGCGGTAGTTGCCGCGCGACAACTTGGACATAAGATCAATGCCCGAAAGCAATTTCGACCGAATGGAGGTTTTCTCCCCACCGATCAAGCCATTTGCGAGGCGTACAAACTCTGCGAGGATGCCCCCAAGAACTCCTGGATACCCCAAAAGTTTTGCTTTGGGGGCTTTCAGCATACCGCACAGCTCCTCGATGCGAGGTTGAACAGTCCGGATATACGAGATAAATTCTTTGCCATTCACCAAGAACGTTGTGGATTCGAGATGAATAAGGCAGTTAAGAAGTTCTTTGCGGCAAAGAAAAAAAGGAAATCGAAGAAAGCAAAGAAGTTGCGCAAGAAAGAAAAAGCTGCAAGTTTAAAGGACGACGACGACAATGGTGGAGAAGACGAATACGAAGACGGCGAGATCGAATACGGAGACGACGAAACCGAATACGATGACGACGTAACCGAATACGAAGACGACGAAAGTGGGGAGGACGGTGATGGCGAGGATGCCAGCAACGAACGAAATCGAGACTGAAGTGCAAATATTGAATCGATCCTTAGCCAAGGACTAGAACCCCAGACGCATGTGTAACCCACAGACTCCTGTACTACCCGTCAGATGGTGCATGATTGATAACGAGTATGAATCCTAATTCTAGCTGTGATGAATTTGCAGACCTTCTGCATACATGCACCTCATCGACATGCTTCTCTATGATTTGATCGTCAGTCAATGTCAAGATAGGAGCAGCTGAGTCTTCTCGATCACGGCAAACTTTTTGGCCGCGAGAGGTGTCAGTTAGGACGTGATTGAGTGGTGTTGATTGCCCACTGCCTAGAAAACCAAAAAGGCTATGCATGGCCTCTTTTTGTTACTGGCACAGCATGATAGATGACTGCTGGGAGTAGAAGGCCGAAAAGGCCAGAAAGGCCATTCTAGAGCTCTACTTGGCCATTTTTTGCAGATCTAGTTGATGTCTCTCATTGTTTTAGCCTCAATCGGCTCTTTTGCACATCTAGACTAGCTCATCGCCAAAGTGCTGCAGACCTGCTTACAACTAAGCCAAACAGTCAAACCCTTTGCTCTTCCTGTACTTCACAGAAGATTACCACCATGGAAGCTACATCATCATTCACTCTACGAGAGACCATTATGGCAGCTTCCCTTGTGTTGATGGTCATTGGCAACGCCGTGTGGCGTTCGTATCAGCGTGCTTGGCAGCGTAGTCAAGCGAAGGTGATGACTGATTTCTCTGTCCTTCCATGCATTGCAAACCGATGTTCTGTCTTTCCCAGTCGCTACCTGCGCAATCCACCTCCTCTCGACAATGCCATCATCCAATCTCTTCTTGATGCTGCCATTTGCGGTCCATTTCATGGAAAATGTTATGCTGGCAATGACCATCCATCGAGATTTGTAATCCTTGGCAAGCAAGCCATGGTGGAGATGCAAAATCTGACTCTTGACTATTATGATCAGCACTGGACGCAAGTCGGGTGGGGCTCCGGCAGCACTGGCAGTCTCGAAGAGTACAATGCTTGGCGGGCCATGACCCAAAGTGAAATAACAGGTCGATGGGCTCCATGCTCCCACATGATTGCCATTGTCATGAGGCGACAAAGTGGACCGAGACGTTTGCCCGAGTGGGAAGAAGCAGCAGCAGTGGCTGCCAGCGTGCAGAATATGCACTTGCAGAGCACCAAGTTTCCGCAGCTGGCATGCTACTGGTCATCCTGGCACGATGCTGCCCGTGACAGTGACGAGATGAAGGCTTATCTTGGAATGGAGAAAGAGGACAAATGTTTGGGCTTCTTCGTTGTTGCTCAGAAGGACAAATATTGTAGAGGAAACAGCAACGATGGCCGAAGAAAAGTAAAGAACAGATCCATGCAAATTGAGTGGCGAATGTAAACCGTGAAGATACTTCGTAAGCTATAATCGCTAGCTATTCGCTGAATTATATGTGCGTCTTCGAAATACTATAGAGGCGAAGCAAGGAAAAGTCTACACCTCAGAGCCGTCATTTTTGTATATTAGTGATCGCGGGACAAGAGCAGATCCTCTCCAAAAACAACATTAAGGATCAAGAGTAGTTCGTAATATAAGAATTCAAATAGCTCTGATTCTAACGATGGATAGCCGCTGTCGTTATTGCCAGCCACCTTGAACGGAAGTATGCTACAAAGAAGGACCAATGCAATAGTTATGGAAACAAATGCATGAAGCACATAACGTATGCTAGTCCTTCACTTTTGTATTCTCTTTTTCAGCAGCATTGGCTTCTGCTCGTGCAATAATTCCAAACGATGCGACTGTACCCATTGCTGTGACAAAGACTGCTGTCAACGTGTAGCCCATGTCGATAGGGAACTTGTTGTGATGTCGAATGGCATCAATCACTCTCACATACCGTCGAGTCGCAAAGGCCAACAAGAAGGTTCCATTGGCTACGAGTAGGGCACAGGCTGGTACAACATCTTCTTGAATGACTGTTTCATGTCGATGGTAGGCGGCAAACAGAGCTGAACCTGCACCCACAAAGCCCAATCCGGTCCGTGCCCAGGCTAGGAATGTTCGTTCCGTTGCAAGAATGTCGCGGGCTATCGAACCTGAGTTTTCGACCAGTTGTTCCGAGAAATACAATCTCTTGGAAGAAGCACCACGAGCGTTGTTCGCAAAGAGACTGCGATGAGGGAAATGCCTAGCCGCAAAGAACGACATCGTTGATGCGAAATTTGACGGCTTGTTCTCTCTGCTCTAGCATTGGAAATACTAGCACCGTCGTACTGTACAGCAGTTTCGATGTCTACTGTACTTTTCTCAAATTCAAAATGAAAGTTACCTCTATCTGCTAGCTTGTATCTATTCTCAACGTTAGTATCGTCGTAGTCCACATGCTTTTTCCCCACTCTTCTTCTTCTTCCCTCTTCGTTCTCGTCCGCCCTTAGTGGAGTTTGGATTCCTTCGTCCGAATCCAACTCGAATGTCATCTTGATGTACCACTTTGGCGTGACATCCAACATTACTCGCCAAGTCACTCCCAAACATGGACGTGGCCGAGGACCGAGACTTGCCACCCGACAGCTTCTTAACCTTTTGATTCCATGCTCCCATCATGAGCTGGTCTTCTCGAAGCAGCAAGTCACCTTGGAAGCGATTGTTGCTGCCGGCTTTCGGCAAAGAGAACTTTGTTCCTCGCACATTGGTCTTGTACTTTTTCGACAAGTGCAGGCGCAATCGACCCGTTTTCGAATCGACACTGCAGGCAACACGTTGAATCATGTCACTGCCACAACGAGCACAGAACAGCCGTTTGGCTTGGTATGGTCCACTGCTGGCAGATGCGTCGTTGGAAAAGACAGTAAAGCAGGCGCCACACCGTGAGACCCATGACTTGAGGCGGCGAACTTTCATGCCATCCACGGACAAGAGCTCCAAGTTCATTTGGAGAATGACATTCTGCATGGCAAAATCAGTCGTGGCGCAAGCTGTGCGTTGAGTAATGGGCGGACCAGCATTCTTGTTGCGACGCGCGCTATTTTCGTCGTTGTTCACATCGGTAGGTGATACGGTAGGCTGAAGTCGTCCGACTGCCTTCATCTTGTTGATATCCTTGGTGCAGGTGATCCATCCTTCACCATCATCCTCCACCTCGTTTCCTTGACCTGAGAAGCCGGTTCCACCAATGATTCTGGATTGATGGTCTGTTCTTGTTGCTTCTTCTACTACCGGTGCTGCAACTGGCTCGGGCTCTGGTTCCTCTTCAATCGGCTCAGTTTCGTGCTCGGGCTTTGGCTCCTTCGGTTTGATCACATCACCATACTTGCGGAACGAGTTGTACATTTTTCCAGAGTTGGTCTTTGGTTTGAGTGACTCTTCTCTCTTTTGTGCTGCCTTCTGTTTGGCCAAGAGTGCAGCATTCAGTTCCTCTTCAGTCTCCTCATTATCACTACCATCGTATGTCACCTGCAGCGAAGCTGCCAAACTTGGAAAGTCAGAAGCAAGTTCTTTATCCGTTTCCTGTGCAGCTGCGGCTTCTTGGGCTCGCTTTCGTTCCTCCACTTCCTCTGGATCCAAAATGTAGACATCGCATTCTTCATCAGAAATCTCAGCGTCTTCGTCGGCATATCTATCATCGTCATCATCGTCGTCTTCTGATTCATTTTGCTCTACATCAAAATCATCATCCTCTTCTGCATCACTAAACTGGCCACCGCTTGCTTCGTTCTCTGCTTTGAGCTTCATTTGACCAAACGGCACATTCAATGCTTGTTCTGCAATATCTACCGCAGGGGCTGGCTTGGCGGCAGGTGCTGCAGCTGGATTCACCAGCATGGCCCACGTCTTTGGACCGGAGGGGGCTGATGAATCTTCCTCCACATCATCGTCCTCATCGTCTTCGTCGACAATGTCAACATCTTTTCCTTCAAAGAAAGCAACATTATCCGTTGGTGGAGTTTCGCCATCAGTTTCACCACCAGCCTTGTCCGCCTCAATGGTAGCAGCAGTGCTCTGTTTTCCTCCGTTTCCCAACGATTCAACACGACCAACTCCCACTGTTCGCTTTGGGGTTGTTCGAATGTGCGCAATCTCTCCCTCGCAGCCTTCACACTCCAAATCATACAGTAGACCTAAAATTTGCAAGTCCACCGCACTCAGAGATTGGTAGTCTCCCGTCTGTCGCGAAAAGTCAATCACAGCTTGAATTCCTTCTGGGGATGCTTCACGAGTAATGATTTCAAAGGGCAACTGTTCCAAATGTTGACGCGCCTTGGCATCTCGAATCTCTTGCAAAACGGCTGGAACTGTGTAGTACGTTTTAGCTCGATTCCGTAACGACGAGAGACCAGTTTGACGAATGATGGGACCAGAATCGACCACTAGGGCTCTGTAACAAGGCTCGTTGTCGCTCATGTTGTTGTCAGTCGTAGTTGGTTCACAGAGAGAGCAGTTGCAACACAAAGAAAGAACACAAGAACACTTGCAAGTTGTGAGACAGTGTTTCTCATCACCTCTCCGCGGTTTTTGGTTGGCTCTCGGATGCAGATAAGCGGGTGGAGGCCAGACGAAACCGCCAAGCCTGGAGGAAGTGTGATAGCTCGTGTGAATGACCTGAAAGGCCTCTAATAGTGCTCGTCAAGCAACAGGCCTTTGTGTCAGCTTCACCCACGATGTGCTCCCGCGAGGTAGAGGGTACCTGTAGGTCTACGGAGTGCAACAACAGCCTGCAACCTTTTGGCCTTACGAAGTAATCCGTTTGTGACTTTTCTGTTATCCTAGAGGACCCTCACCCTATCTCCAGCTTCACACGGATATATCTTCAGAGCCATACAACCAAATGAGGATCTCGGAACAGCAACAACAATCCATGCAGCAATCTCTCGAAGATTTCGATTTCAGGTTGATTGCACCTCCCGAGTACGATCTACTGCTCTCAGCAGCTCAAAAGAACGATACCAACCGCATCGAAACGTTGATTGCAGCAGGAGTTCCACATTCTCACGCCAATGCTATAGGGCAAACAGCGCTGCACGTTGCCTGTATATGGGGCAACGTCGGTAGCGTTGAGGTCTTGATTGGGGCCGGTGCCAATGTCAATGCGGCCAACAAAATCATGGGGACCACGCCGCTGCACACAGCGATGCACAGTCACAAAATCTCGGACGATATCAAGTACACGCTAGCGGGCCTCCTCCTGGATGCGGGTGCTGATGCGGGGATTGAAGATTTCAACAAGAAAGCACCTATCGACTACCTCGAGCCGGACAATGCTCACTTTGCAAGCCTCAACACCAAACTTCAAAAGGGGCCCCGTGATATTGCGCAACTGCTAATGAACGATGTCATGTCAGGCTCTGTGGTGGGTTGCATTGCGATTCCGAGAGGAAGATAGATAATGAGGCCTGACCTCTTCGCTCTAGAGATTGTGTCGAACCACAAGTCCAAAAACAATCAGACACCTTCAGAACCTTAACAGTGAAACAATCTCCTATTAGAAGAAGTGGTAGACTACAGTACTTCTCGAAAGAGAGCCTACAAGGACCTAAACCATACATGCGCCTGTTATGGCCTAGCTAGGTGGATGCTTCTTCTGTCGTGAATCTGTGGAACATGGCCGGTGATAGAATTGTCAAAATTGTGTGAAGTTGGTCGTGCAACCAGCCAATTCTCTTCCCAAGCCCGTTTACATGTAGTTAGCATAGGGCCTGCTGCGGGTTGGAGTCAACGTTAAACAACACCAAGACAAAGCAGTAAGAAGTTAATTGAGTTTGCGTACATAGCTTGGTTGATATCTGTACGTGATGAGTTATTCAGCACTCTGTGAACTCTCAAAACTAAGCTCTAATTGCGCCGGCGGAAGAGAAAAAAATGATACCCGTGCATGTTTCATGAGGTGATGTGCTATTTAGAGAAGCCTCAACTATAGATCTTAGGCCTTGGCCTTACTCTCCTTCTTGTTCTTGCTTCTTCAAAGGTCGTCCTAGCCGTCGAATGCGGTCTCTCATATTACCACCTCTCTTTTGTGTGCGCAGCACACGATTCTTAGAACCCTTCTCAGGCAAATCCCAGTTCATAAAGCCACGGCAGAGCAACGATCCACAATTGCACGGGATCCTGGCTTCCAAATCCAGCTCCAGCGGAAACTGATAGTCGTAGGTGATCTCTTCACGAGCCTTGATATCGCGTTGTGCAATGATAATAACGCGTTTGAGATGCTTGTCCGGAGGCTTTCCGTCTACAATCTTTGCAATGCAATTGGGGTTGCAGTTGTGATTGATATACCGACCATGACCTCCTTTGAGAGTGGCGTCAATCACCAAGTGCTCGTCCACTCTAAACTGGTAGTCTTGAATACGACGTTCTTGATACATCTTCTCGCGAAGGTCAGCCACGGCGTTGACAATATATTCGCCAATGTACTCTGCGACAATTTCACCCCTTTGGAATGGTTGATCCGCAAAGAGCCCCCAGCCATGGATTCCACTTCCCCGGACATTGACAGCGACATCGTTCACCTTGTCCCAATTATCCACCGCTGATTCCTTTGCTGAATTCTTGTTTGCGGACTCAGTGCCAGCTTCTGTTGCTTCGGTCTCCATCTTGACGGCCTCTACTGCTTTCTCCAACTCCTTTTCGGCATCATTCTCTCTCTTTTCCTCCTCCTCTTCCTCCTCCTCTTTCTTATCTGTCTTGACAATCAATTCCGATCCATCCAACTCCCGTCCAATACGCTCACGTGATTTCATCGACGCCAAGCCAGTTGTCAGACTTAGCCTCGAATCGGCCACCCTAGCGATTGTCTCGATTTCACCCTTGCGCTTGTTGCGACCCCAGCGAATCGCGGCCATGGCCATTTTGGCCTCAGCGCGAAATTCATCGCATCGAGCACAACCATTCTCTGACATGATGCGACCCTCGACACGTCGACTCTGAACGCGACGGAGCGTGCGCAAGACGGATTCTTCGCGCCATCGAGGAATATCTTTCAATTGAATCGGTGCGGTAAGCTTCGACGCCTTGGCGTTGACGACATGACGCAGACTTTCGTCTTCTGCATGAGACCGGCGAACAACCGTGCTATGGATGCCGCCAGAGTCCGTGTAAGGAGCGAGAGAGGCTTCCGCGGCAGCTGCAGCACGTCGAATAGCAATCGACCCGTAATAGGCAGATTCGTTTTCCTTGGTGCGTGTAAAGTCGGAGGCGACTTGCTCGCGGAGCCAATCACCATTCTCCAGCATTTCCACCGCCTCAGGCCACGTCTTGCGAAGTTCTTTGAAAGTGTCGGTATCCTCTTCGTAACTACTCGCGTCCATGCCTTTCATTGTGAACGAGGATGCGTGTGCCTCCTTCATAAGAGTAATCCACTTTGATGCTCGCTTGTGCATCACGTCGAGAACGTCATTGAGCTCCTTAGCAGTCTTGGAGTAGATGGACCCCGGAGGGTTGAAAGCAAGAGCGTTCGTGCAAAGAAGACGCGCGTCTTGAATGAAAGCTCCAAGGGATGAATATTTTTCTCGCAACACTCTTGACTTGATCTTGGCGAAATCGATAGGAGTCAAAACAACTTGAGAGTAGCCAACAACATTGGATGGAACGGGCTCTGCAAAAAGGCAGAGCGGATCTCGTCGAACCATGGCAAGAAAGATGCCGCAGCAGGCAACGTGAAGGCACCGTCTTGCCAGTTCTGTTGCCTCGTCTCTATGTTTCTTGGCCAGTTCTTGACGATCAGGTTTCATATCCACATCCATGTCTTGTCCGGCCTCTGTTGTCGACGCTACAGTAGACTGTGCTCGAGAGCTCCTCGAGCGCAACCGACTTGATCGAGAACCACCCTGTTTATCAGTGCCATCTGTGTTATCTTTCGATGGTGGCTTTGCCTCGTCGCCGCCGTTCTCGTGGGGCACCTCAGACTTCACATCGTCAACTACGTCAGCACTAAGCTTGCCCTCTTCTTGATCCATTTTCACCTCGTCGGCCTTGGAGTCAGAAGCGGCTTCCGCATCTTCGTCGCTTTCCTCCTCTCCCGTCTTCTCGCTGTCCGAATTCGGGGTTGGTACGTATGCCTTTTGCGGTGGAAGGATAGCACATGGCATCCATCGTAGCTTGATAATCGCATTAGCAACAGCTCGATCACTCTCGTCTTGTTCGTCGAAATTGGAATCCTTTACCGTCAGGCGACCAATCATAGTTGTCTGAACCTTAACGCCCTCCCTCTTTTTCTCCTTCCCTGTCAACGGGTTTTGAACAACCCCTGGCCCCCTTTTGGACGTGTTGATAACCAATTGAGCTCTGCGACATTGAATGCAGCCAGTGTCGCTCTCAATGATGGTACGGCATCGTCCACATTTGTTCAGCAACGATTTCGAAGACTCCTCCTTCGCCTCATTCGACGAAGCCGTATCGAATTCGTTGCTCTTTCGGCGTCCACGCATAGGAAGTGCTCCACGTGAAAGTATTGACTTCTTTTTCGTAGGTTCTGCACGCATGTTTGGCAGGGCAGGTCTTGGAGGTTCAGGGACCTTCATTGCTAAACACTCTTCCACAAAACAGACGACGTCGTCAGCGCGATTCATTGGGTTGTCGAGAGTGAAACTAGGGATTGCTGGAACACGCTTGGCCTGCTCCGCTTCGTGGGTCGTTCTGGACTCAAAGAGTGGGGCTTCTCTACCAAGGGGCTGATCAATGACTTCTGGAATCTTCGTTTTGAGCCCCAGACCCACTCGCGTGGCCATCAGTGAGCTCATCGGTGGTTGCAGCCGTGCCCTGTTTTCGATGGCCGGAACCCGGCGCTTCAGCACTGGACAGAAGTGATTCCATCCCCTTGTGCACCCTGAGCACTCATCTCCCACACTCGTAGCAACCGGTCCTCGAACTTCAAAGTAGGGAATTGAAATCTTGGATCGATTCATGAGCCCGCAATCTCCGTCCGTGCGGCGTGGGTTGAACATTTGGAGAGGGTGAAACCGCATATCTTGCAGAAGTTCGAGAAGCACCCTGTTATTGCTTTTGCCTGCTTCGGGGGTGAAGGGTTTACTACCGACTGATGTAGTCAGGTAGAGTCGTTGGTGGCGTTTGTACATCGTCAATTCGTCCTCCGGCGACAAATCTTGTCCGTCCTCATCGTAGTCCAAAATCCCACCGTTGTACCCATCTTCGGCGTCACGGGCTGCCATCATCTCGCGGATGGTCTTCTCCTCCTTCCACTCTACCACTTTAGCTTCAAAATCTCTCATTGACATAGAGAAATACCTCTGCTGCTCTGTAAGTCGGAGTTTGACCCACCAATGCGCTCCTTCACGGGCAATAAGCTCGTTTCGCTCCATTCCTTTTGGAAGACGATTAAAGTATCTATGTTTTCGAGCCAGAACACGCTCAATTTTCAGCTTGGAGTCGTTTAGGAAGAAGAAGAATGCAGGGGTAGCTTGAACCAGACCTCTATGAGTGAGTCGGCCCCCAGGTGATGCGTACATATCGTCCTCTTGCCCATTGATATCCTCAGCCTCTCTATCGAGCCTTGCCTTCTTCTTTTTCTTCTTCTTTTTCTTGTCGCTATGTTTCCGCTTTTTCCTGTCACTCGAAGGCATCTTTTTCTTCTTCTTGGTTGACGGCATATCACTTGTTGTGCTGTGGGCGCGCTTGCGACTCTGCTTGATTGGCGTCGCCTCTACTCCCATTGCGACATCTTGTTCTTCCTCAGCCTCGGCCTCAGCCTCTTCTTCCTCCTCCTCTTCTTCCCCTGGACTCATTTCCTCCGATGAGGCGTCTGCCTCTGCCTCCGCCTCTTTCTCATTCCCAATAGATCGCTTCCGTAGTACTCGTCCTCCCCTATCTGCAGTCCCTGGAGGCTCTTGACTGTTGGATGTGTCGTCGTTAGCTTCCTCCGGTTGATCTTGGTCTTCTTCTTCTTGCTCCACGACAGCTTCAACACGGCAATTCGAACATATATTGAGCGTGCCATCACTACTGTCTTCATCGGTTCTGCAGGGTGGGTCGTGAATGTAGGATCCACAACCTGCACATGGAATCATGTCACCGCCAGAATTTTGGCATTCGTTGCACTTGCGTTTCACGGCGCGACTGGATGACCGTTTATCATTCTCAGTGCTGTTGATTTCATCTGGGGTAGGCCGAGGCTCAGCCGCTGGCTTGGTGTCAGCCTTCTCCGTCACACCTCGATCAAGGCACTCTGGGCAGAACCATGGGTCCTCATCGTTGTCGAGGGCTTTGCGAGCCGGATCTCCCTTTGGAATACACAGAGTGTGGTAGACCTTGGGACACCCATCACAACAAACAACGTTCCCAAACCCTTTGCATATCTCGCAAAAGAACTGGTTGCCATCCTGGCCAAGACCCCTCGTTATATCGTAGTTCTTGTCGATGATAGCACCATGAACGGTCACAGCGATGGTAATGACTTTTCCGTCCTGCGTTGCTTGTAGACGATGGGAAAGGGGTTGGTGAGGATTTTCTTCAGCCTCTTGATCCTCCTTCGGTGGGGCTTGAGGGTCAGCAGGTGGGTCTTTGGCAGCTCCAGTTTCCTCTTGATTTAGGGAAACGACGAGTTCGGCTTCGTTTTCTGCCTTTAGAGCAGGCTTTGGTGATTTCTCGCCTCCTTCATCTTTACTTGATCCCTTGGCGCCCTTCGTGAGGGGCAACGTACGCCCTCGTCGTTTGGTCGATGCTCGTGGAGAGCTCCCCCCAGCGCTACGTGAGCGGCTCGAAGCCGATGCTTGCTCTGATGGTGATCCTCCGCTTCGGAGACCTCTGGCGCTTCCTGAGCGTGAAGGTCTCATCTAAATGGACTAGATAAGAGCAAAGAGAGGTGAGAATAACAAGAACAGAGAGTCTAGAGAGTCCTCTCTAGCTCACTGGCAGCGCAAGGCTTGATAATGAAATTGTGAAGCCGCAACACCAAAAAGTACCGAAATCCACGAGGCCTCCACGATGGCAATCTGCTGTGTAGAAATTCACGTAGGATCATACTAGCAGCGGCAAAATGCTCCAATATCAATGTGGATACGTCAGCTAAAGACAGAAGCCGTTACCCTACTTAGGAGAGCAGACATAGCACAAATAATCTTCTAATTGCCCTCTGGTCCGAAAAATTGATCCCCACCGAAGTAAAAAATAGCAAGCCACATTTCTCGAGATTCCGTGACTTTGTCGAGCGCCTCTGTCAACGCCTGAAAAGAACACGAAGACAAAACTGGCTCGCTACGTGCAAAAGACAGACCGCCAGTTTTCCAGTTTCCTTGACAGCACCCCCTCGCGATCATCACTCATCAAACCCCACCACGCAGTCATATCAGTTTATCAAGAGTATGTCTGGAGCTATTTCAATAGAGCACTTGGAGGCAGTTCAAGGCCAGCTCGGTTCTGCTGTTTTGGATTTGAACGGAGAGTTGAAGAGCATGGGAGGCCAAATGACAGAGGAGAACGCATCGACTCTGTTCAAGATGCTGGTCGAGGTTGGAATGCTGAGAGAGGAAGGTTTCGAGCGTTTGTCCGTATCATTTTCCGCCTGCAACTACACCATCGCCCGTGATGCCACAAATGTCTACGTGTTACAAACCAAAGCGTCATAGTGCGACATTCGAATCGATTCGGCAAGGATTGAAGGACGACTCTAACTTGTATTGATGGTTCTAGCATAGCGACTAAGTTGCTAACAAGAAGCTGATCGCAATATCTGGTCTTTCTGCTGTGAAAGTCGCCTACATATATTCTATAAAATAATGATGTTGGCCAGAAGACTACAAGCGAGGACGCCGAAGAGGCTTTCGAAATATTTCAACTTCAGGAGGACCCTTCTGTCTGTATGCTAAGGACGCCCCAGAGATAAGCTGGTTCGTCGATATTATTTCCTGGCCGCCATATCTTAGTTGTCTATTCCTCGCCTACAATTTGCACAGGGTCATTCTGAACTTCCACCGATGCGTGATGCAGAACCTCTTCTCTTGCACAGAGAATGCTGCCAATGAGAGTTACAAATCAAGTGATCTCGATCGCCCGATTTGTGATCTGAAGTCTCCTTTGCGAACGCAACACGTCTCAAAGGCTAAAGATACAAGTAATCTGTTTTTGGTAGTAGCTTTCCAAGATGCTGCTGGAGCAGAAGGAATGTACCGAGGACAAGCAGAAGTTGAGAACTAGACACAGTTGGTACACACGTGTGTGCTTCAAACCAAAGAGCGTTGATTCTTGGATAACGATGGAGCCCGGCAACTGGGACTTACAGGATCTGCGTTTCATTTTGCTTTGGATCCAAGCCATAGCGACACGGCGATCAAGCGCTGCTACAATGCCGCACGTTCCAAAAGCTAATCTACTTGTAGTTTTTTCTGCTTAGTCTACAGGCGAAATGTATACAGTAGTAGCACATCAACAACACTACGTCTTGATATTATAGCACTGTTGCGAAAAGAAGCGTTAACCACCATGGGAGCCCTTGCCTTGCCAGAACGAACAGGTCTGCATTTGCAGAGCGGTACCCAAAATGTTCTGCGGTATCCGCAACATGCTCGCCACGTGCTATAATGTGCCAGTAGACTGACTGACTGACTATTATACGCTTTATTATAGGACATAGAGTTGCCAACTTTCTCCATACATATGTTCTTGGAACCCCCATGACAAAGAATCTGAATGCGTTCAGGGCAGTCGTGCATGATGTAATCAAGGAGATAGCTTTTTCGTACATTTATCTTGTCCTGATTGCGCTATTGTGCGTGCAATAAGCTGAAACGAGACATGACTTGGGCATGGATTGATCGCTTATTGTTGCATCTGCTGCCGGAACCTGTGTGCTAGAAATTGACGTTGCACACCATCACGGCGCATTTGATGGAGGAGATGAATCGGGTGGATGAGTTCATCGTTTGGACCAGCGAGCATTTCATTCTCTTCCGTCACCGAGTGCCAGTCCCTGCCCTCTGCCTCGAACTCAATAGCGTTTCGGCGGGCGCTAAATATGTTGTCTGTGCGATTGCCCCAGTATGCTTTCTGGACGCGAGGGGAATACGCCGTACGCGTGGGAATAGAAATGGTCGTTACCGAGTCTTCAAAGCATACAGTTCTAGGTGTTGGGCATGGAGCGGCGTGGTGGTCGTCCTTCTTTAGAGGAAGCTTCTCTTCTGTTGACTGCTTGTAGCGTCGTGACCGGCAGGGAGGAGAAATTTTCTTCTTCGGTGAAGTTTTTGGCGGGATACCAAGCCGTGAGAGATATCGTTCTCGAACTTGATCCGCCGACGTATGTGAAAGTCCCGGTTGTGGTGGAGCTTTCGAATCTTTCTTTATATCAGTATGAGTAGTAGCATGTCGCCGAGTCTTTTGTACGACAACGTGGTTGTTCGATTCGGGGAAGACTATTTTTGCCATGATGGAGATTGTTGTCTGCTTTTAGAATTTGTCTTGAATATCTTTCATTAATTTATGAGACTATTCCTGAACCTGCCAGAATGGTGGAAAGCCTCATCGGCTACGAGTTAGTCTGATGAGAATCATGTATTCACAAACTTCACGGCCCCGTGGTTGGTTATTGGAACAGACATCTTCAAGAAGTTGCAGCCACGACTCAACTGCCTCCACCAGATAATTTTGGCGCTTTCTACTACGTACGGTACTTGAAGTACCTGGTAGTTGTCTTGGCGCTCCCAGCAAGAGTGCCACGAGCAAGCAGCGTAGTCACCCCAGCTAGAGCGAGCCCTTCCCATCACGGCACCACGCAAAGTACCCTCCTCCTCTGCTGCACAGCATTGGTGGAGATTCCCGTTCAAGGTACGTGTACAGGTAACTCGTGCTGTGTGCACAGTCACTAGCAGAACTTTCGTTATATTCTGATTTATAGTCTAGCAATTCTGATTGCTTATGGGGAGGGTGGGCGACACCGACTTCTTTTGAGCGCTTCGTATCGTGACGTGTATGGGATCAATTCGGTAAGGTCAGCAGTGAATGATGAGAACACTTCGATAAATCCGCATCCCATCTCAGTACGCACAAAAGACACTGTCGCAGTTGAGGTCACGGATCGCATCAATTTAGGTATGCCTCCAGAAGTTGTTGGGATAAAATAAACCCTGGCAAGCAGCTAGAGACCACTAGCTCTAATAGACCATGAGGTGGACGTAAGACCAATGTACACATACTCTAGATGAGGTCACGAATGCATATGACAGGTTACTAGCTAGAACATGAATGAACCATACGGAATAGTAGTAAGATCTATAGGAATGTGCGTTAATGGTATCAATGAATAGTGTTACAACATCATATGTTCGATGTGTAGTGTTGAAGAAGGATGGTGTGTAGTGATACACTGTAGTGTTCGTGAGAAGCTGCTCTTGTGTACAAAAGGCGAGGCTGGTGCTTGTGCAGGTGAAAGAAAAAACAGTGCGGAAGTATGTGTGTGTGACTGGCTGCTTGCTTGCTTTGCTCACTGGAAACGTTCCTAGAGAGCTGGCGCCCGACTCAAGTGCATGAAAAATTGGCGTTGTACGCCGTTGCAGCGTTGTTGTTGATACAAGTGAATAGGATGAATTCGTTCCCCATTTCGTCCCACTGCCATTTCATCTTCTTCCTTGACGGTACGCCAATCCCAACCTTCCGCAGCAAACTCGATTGCGTTGCGCTTGGCATTGGCAACACTTTCCGAGCGATCTCCCCACAGATCCTTTCGGATACGTGGTGAATATTCCTTGCGCATGGGGATGGCAACGACGGATACAGAATCATGGAATTTGATAGAGGTGGGTTTCGAGCGACCGCAGGGGCTAGAGTTACGATCATCATCTTTGAGGGGTTCCTTTACAGTTGGAGGGATGGGGCGGGATCGACGAATGGTGGTGATCTTCTTTGATGGTGGGGAAGGGGCGATGCCGAGACGAGAAAGATATCTTGTTCGGACCTGACTCGCTGAGGGTCGTTGGATCCTCTTTTCTTCCCCTTTCTGCTCATTAACAGTTCGTCGAGATTCTGGGGCCTGGTTGATCGCTTGAGGGATGATGAGCGCCATGTTTAGGGGTTGTTGGGGCTTCGCTGGGGCTTCGACAGCTACTGCAGCTTTGTGAGATGGAGTCAACGGGGAGCACATTTTATTTCAGAACAAATATAAAAGTTCTTTGATGAGCGGAGAAGAATGAAGGAATCAAGACTGAGCTCAGTCAACTTATGATCTTGATCGGGAGGATAGTCTTGTCTCGCTTCCTTTTGATGATTGGAATGACGATGATGCGAAGAGATTGAAATGCTCGTGCATCAGCGATCCAGAACTAACAACAGCTGATGCCGACAAGAATTTTGGTTGGCATATTCTGACTTCTGATTTCGTGATGAAAGTCCACCCGCTATCAAAGTTGCCGTCGCAATGTCATTCGTGATACTCGGAGTCTGCAATTTCATTTTTGACAGTTGGGTGGAAAAAGTTGACGCACCTGTTTGCGGAATTGTATGTGTTGGTGATGATACAAAGTAAACATACATGTAGATAGTATTCGCAGGCCACATTTGTATTTTTGCAAACCGTCCTCTCGCAGAAGCCCAAAACATGCCGGACTTCACGAAAGATTCTCAAGTGCCGGCTGTCGGTTGTGTCGACGACTTCTTGCGTAGAAGTCAGTCAGTAGCCTCGTGTGACCAAGATGTGACTGACACGACACTCCAACTTGGCAAACAACCGAAGTTCTCATCCATTCTAACGGTACTGGATACTGGCACAGAATCTTGCATACTACGGACGGTTGGCGCGGGCCTAAGTGCGTCATGCCGGAGGGAGATCAGGGGTGACAGATGGCATATGCGCCGGATCATCCACCACGTCCTGCAGCCTGAAGAAATGAGATCCACCCTCAATTGGCTGTTGCCAGCTGCATTCAAGCAAGCACTTCAAGCTGGGGCGAAACCAATTTCCAAATTACTAAAAATGCTTGAAGTGCGTTGGATCTTTTTTGGATGCAGATCCTAAAAGATCCAACGCAAAGATACACATGAAAGATAGTGCCCTACCGACCGTTACCCAAAAGCTATCGCAGAATGGTTGCTCGACGTTGCGTGTGCCACCAAGGAATCATGCCATATGGGCGCTGCCCTCCCAAAGATTGCGACAGAGGTGCGGGAAGAGCTTCCGTCGGTGGCGCAGAACCTGTTTTTAACGATCCAACGCATGAAAGATACACATTAAAGATACGCAAGGATTGCGACTAAAGAGGTGCGGGAAGATATGAAATTGCAACAGTGGGATACCCTAGGTTTTAACAGGCCTCGTCAGAGTGGGTTCAGCCAGATGAAAATGATTGCTCGTATGCTACTCTCTCTTACAAAGGGCACAAACCGTGCGCAGGGACACACGCTTCCGCATTTTCAACGAATTATATTTAGAATGGTAAGATAATATGTGATGGACGTCGGTTCCTTAATGCCCGATACTTCTCTAGACCGACCTGCTGATCAGTCGCTTCCAAACACAATTGGACGTAGTGATTGATTCTGGCAGCCTTCGGACCAATAGCTAATGTACAAGGGCCGCACTACGATGGAAACACAGCAGAACAGTCGTGCATATATCGTGCGCCTACCGCTAGCGAATTCGATTCGTTCGATTCAACATTTTTTCTCGGTGTACTTTTGTCTGTAAAGTACATGTAGGGTTTCCTCGTTTACGAACAAGACGATTCCACTGGCTGCGGGGCGTTTGGATCTCCATTGCCATCACAACTACACTCAACCTTGACCATGGCACCTGAAGCCTCCAACGATGCCGTCCCCGTGACGGCCATTGCCATGAAATTGCTCGATATTCGCCTCAAACCCTCGGGGGCGATTGTTGAGTCTGCCATTGGCGAATTCAGTGGGTCAGGAAAGCAAGAGATTGCCGCAATGCGAGCAGGTGGGACGATTGAACTCTACAGGATGGATGGACAGACCCTGAAGTTAGTGACCCGAATGGAAACCAGATCGGTGTTGAGGAGCATGGCTGTGGTCCGACTCACGGGAGACAAACGTGACGTTCTAGCTGTCGGCGCCGATGGAGGAGCCATATCTATCATCGATCTGGAGGACGGGAAGGCCAAAGTGGTACACTGCATGACATTTGGAAAGACTGGTAAGTTTATGCTGGTTTCAGCAGCGTCTCATTTTGATCTTGGATAGCGTTTTCTATATGTTGTTCAGCAAAGCCGGTGACTGATTCCCTCCTTTCTTCTCCTCCAATGCATTTTGCGAGGGTTTTACTCGTCATTGTTGAAAGTGCGCGCGTCTAAAACTCTGTCATACTCACAACAATCAACCTCATTTTTTGCTGATCAGGCTGCAGGCGTGGAACACCTGGCCAGTACATGGCGTCTGACCCCAAGGGCCGCGCTGTTATGATTTCTTCGATCGAGAAGCGAAAGCTTGTGTACGTGTTGAACCGAGATCCAGCGGGGAAGCCAACCATTGCCTCTCCTTTGGAAGCCCACAGAACGCGTACCCTGACCTTCACCACAGTTGGCTTGGACAATGGCTACGACAACCCCATCTTTGCAACCCTTGAACTCCAGTATCCAGATTCGGAAGATTCCGTCGTACGAGAAAGTCCGGAAGAGCTCGAGAAGCAATTGGCGTACTACGAATTAGATCTTGGCTTGAATCACGTAAGTCGTCGCTGGGCAACAACCACACATAGAACCGCGTGTTGCTTGGGAGCGCTACCGGGTGGCGCAGATGGGCCAGGAGGTGTCCTCGTTGGTGGAGAAGATTATATTGAATACCTTCACGAAACTGTTGTGAGCAAGGGATCTTCAGAAGAAAAGTCTGCGCAACGCATTGTGTGCGCCTTTCCAAGACGTCAGCTACACCCCGATGGGAAGGGCATCTTGATCACAAAGATTGTCGTTCATCGCCAGAAGAAGTCGAAATTCTTTGCACTAGCACAGAACGAGCTAGGGGATGTCTACAAGGTGACTGTCTCTGTGGAAGACAAGACCAAGGTCACCGGGCTGTCTGTTGCACTGTTGGACGTCCTTCCGGTCGCAAACTCGCTAAACATTAGCAAGTTGGGTGGGCTCTTCTGCGCTGCTGAATTCGGAGATCATTGCTTATATCAGTTCGAACGCATTGACCTTCCTGATTCGCCAACTTGTACAAGTGAGGAGGCCCAGAAAGCCTATTTGGAAGGTAGCGAGTCGAGCGAAGTGGCCTTCTACAACACAGCCAACGCAGCCAAGATGGCATGCAAATTCCACCCAACCATTCTCAAGAATCTGCGCAAGATGTACGTCATGGAGAGCGCAGCCCCAACTACCGGTGTCCTGGTTGGCGAGCTTGCGGGGAATGAAGTCAGCCCACAGATCTACACCCTCAATGGGCGAGGCCCCCGAAGCTCGTTACGAATCA
This sequence comes from Herpochondria borealis, assembly GCA_032274145.1. NCBI lineage: Eukaryota > Rhodophyta > Florideophyceae > Ceramiales > Ceramiaceae > Herpochondria > Herpochondria borealis. Next base: position 20,559 of record JAVCKV010602463.1, read on the forward strand.
TGCGTCATGGAGCAGCAGTGAGCGAGTTGGCTGTCAGCGACCTGCCCGGTGTACCCGGAGGCATCTTCACCATTGCCGACAACTCTCCCGAGGCGGCCGAAAGCGGGATTAAAAACGACCGCTTCATCGTAGTCAGCTTCGCTGACGCTACACTTGTTCTCCGTGTTGGCGAGACGGTCGAAGAGGTTGGCAAAGAATCTGGACTGGAGACTAGCGCGCCAACGCTTGCTTGTTGTGCCCTTGGAAACGATGGAGGTATGGTGCAAGTCCATCCATCCGGTGTTCGTCACATCCAGCAGGGCAGAGCAAAGCAGTGGCATTGCCCAGGTCTCAAGCGTATCGAGTATGCAAGTGCGAATCAGAGTCAAGTCCTTATTGCTCTTGCAGGAGGAGAGGTGATCTATTTCGAGCTCGACCCAGTCAGTGGGAATCTGACGGAGGGTGCTACTCGCGACATGGGCGCTGATGTTTGCTGCTTGGATGTGGGCACCTTACCACCAGGCAGAAGTCGCAGTCTCTATGCTGCAGTCGGATGTCGTGACCAGACAACTCGCATCGTGAGCTTGGAGCCCAATAGCAAGCTTATGCAGCGTAGTAGCACCGCGCTCAAGTCACGTCCACATTCTGTGGCGCTCCAAATCATGTCAAGTGGTCAGATAGATGGAGAAGGGGGGAATCTTGAGACAGTTTTGACTATAGGTTTGGATGACGGCAGTTCTTTGCGAGCCGATGTCGATCCAACGACAGGAGCAATCGGGACTTCTCCCACCCGTCGGTTCCTGGGTGCGCGACCTGTTTCGATTTCTCGTGTTAACCTTGAGGCCAATGCTGCGACCCTGTTATTGTCTTCTAGACCATGGATTAGTCGCCTCGATGCAACATCTGGCAAGCACATCATGGCTCCCCTGTCATACGTTCCACTAGATCACGGGTGCTCGTTTAACTCAGAAGTCATCCAGGATGGAATTGTGGCTACTGCAGGTAAAACGTTGAGGATTCTGTCCGTTGATACAGCTGGAATGGATGGAGGGGAGGACGAGGCATTCAACATTAACAAGGTCGGGTTACGCTATACGCCCCGTCAGATGACCCTTCTCGCCACTGGTAGTGCGTCGACTAATGGAAACAAAATCGTTCTAGCGTGTGTCGAAAGCGATTACAACGAATTTGGATTCGAGGAGAAGAAGTCCATGGGTTTCGACCATACGGGAGAAGGCAAGGGGGCCAAGAAAGGTGGAGATGATATGGATGTGGATAGCGACGAAGAGGAAGCAGACAAAAGCAACGAGAACGATGGAGATGAGGAGGAAGACGAGGAGAAGGTGGCTCGCAAGACTCCTATCCGAGGACCATACCCTTCTGCCCCTGGCCACTGGGGTTCCTGTATTCGCCTTCTCGACCCAAGCAATAATTGCGCTTCATTGGACTGCATTGAATTGGGTCGCAACGAAGCCGCCTTGTGCTGCACGTCGGTGCGCTTTCATTCCCGTGGAGGCGAACCATTGTTGGCCGTCGGTACGGTGACTGGAATGACGTTGCATCCATTGAAGCAAACCACGAGTCACGTGGCGCTGTATCGTGTACTGAATGGCGAACGGCTTCAATTGGTGCACACGACAAAGGTAGATGATGGTCCTATCTTGTCCATGGCTCACTTTCAAGGTCGTTTACTGGTAGGCATCGGCAAGACGCTGCGCTTGTATGAAATGGGCAAGCGGCAACTGTTGCGTAAATGCGAGCTTAGGGGATTGCCCACGATCCTCAAGAGCTTACAGACTGCAGGCGACCGAGCGTTCTGCGGGGACATGATGCAGAGCGTGCAAATAATTCGATACGACACAACAGCGAATCGTCTGGTACTGGTTGCCAACGACCCCACTCCGAGACCGATTACATCTCAAGAATTGTTGGACTGGAACACTGTTGCTGTCGGCGATAAGTTTGGAAACATCTGTATCTTGCGCCTTCCTCGCGGAGCTGAAACCGCAGCAACTGTTGACTTGTCTGGTCAGCGAGCCTTGTGGGACTCGTCTCGAGATGTACCGAAGCTAGAAGTGTTGTGCCACTATCATGTTGGTGAAGTCGTTACGAGCATGACCCGAGCTTCGTTGGTTGCTGGTGGCGCAGAATCATTGATCTACGTGACAGTTACGGGTCGAATCGGGGCTTTGGTTCCCTTTACGTCTCGTGACGATGTTGAGTTTTACACTCAACTCGAAGGCAATCTGCGAACCGAGGTGGATCGTCCAACTGGCCGTGACCCACAAGCCTATCGTTCCTACTATGCCCCAGCCAAGCATGTGGTGGATGGAGACTTGTGCAGTGCCTTCGCAGGGCTGACTTATGCGCAGCAAACGAAGGTTGCCGACACTGTTGATCGGTCTGTTGGTGAAATCTTGAAGAAGCTAGAAGATACGAGAAATGCTCTGCTCTAATTCGATTATTCTACTGCCGTGTGAACCTTTTAATTTAATAGTGTAGTCTATGTTTCTGACTGACTGTGAAAACGGACAATACATTAACTCATGGTGCTTCTGTGTAGTCTATAAAGGTACACGACTAAACACACATAGCGAGAATATCAACGCTATGCTAGTTGGAGGGCCTTTTCCGACTCCGGCAGAAAAGTCTCTTGAATCGCTTGTCCCTTTCCATCATTACATTCACACAATTTTGAATCCATTTGATTGACGGCACCGTGAACATCGACACTCTTGGGTTCGTCCCCTTGCGCAATGTCCGCATGGCTGCCTCCCCACAAGACCATGAGCAAACACCCTTGACCTGATGTGGAGGTGAAGGACTTGTGCACAGATCCCACTTCATTGACCAGCCAGCATCCTTGTCGCAGCGTCGCAAAGGACCACGATCGAGTGGAATCTTGCAGTGACGGGCTCTCGTTCTTGGGAACTGACACGGGATCTCCATTCATGCGAACCTCGTGCAGTTCACCACGAACACAGTACACCAGTTCAATGTTGGGATGTGCATGCAGACGAAACTGGGTGCCAGAGCCACAATCCATCAACGCCCATTCCAACGGCCGTTGATTGGAGAAGGAAGTTTGGAAAAACTCTCCCAAGTCGCCTTCCTGGAGCGACTTGTGCTGCTCTCTCCATGTTGTCTGGATTTTATCGATAGCATCCGGTTCAAACGCGAGCTTCCTTGTCCCATCATCTTGCTGGATATGAGTGCCTGTCACGTCTATTAGTCCGTACTTTCGTAGCAATGTCCAGCGGGCACAAACTTGCCAGTAGTTTGAATCATCTCCCTTCAAACCCATGATTTTTGCCAATTTCTTGCCATTTGGCCAATCATCTGGAAGCGGCGTTCTCTCTTCTTTCACGTTACCAAATCGGTTGACACTGACCTCTCCTCTGGATGTTGGCATTCTTGTTTGATGGCAGAGCTGTATGTCGAAGAGACACCAAGCTGTTGCAGTTGTACGAGGGGTGACGGAGAGAGGAAGATGAAGAAGATCTTTCGATGGTGCTGGATAAAACACAGTACAGTGTCTCCGTATACGGTGTTGTGAGTCGTGCTATTCGAAACGTGCACCCTGTGGCATCGACATAAAAGTACTTTCTCTTTTGAAGCTATTGGCGACCAACATGGGTGCATGTCTTTCGCTGCAAGAGCAAGCAGCAATGAGTGCAAACACGTTAACGCGCCCAGCAGAAGTCCCATGTCCATCTTGTGGTGTCATCAACTACATTGAACCGCAACGGAGCGCCACAATTTGTTTCTCTGCGGCATGTAGCGGCAAAGAAACGGTTTGTGGGCGACATCAATCGAGTGCCCGTGGTCTACCAAGTGCCGGAGAACGAACTGAAGCTTTGTACGATGCAGATGCGAGACGAAATACTGGCGAACGGCTCAAGAAGAGTATCCTGCTGTTGGAGGCTGGGGGTTAGGAGCTTCCTGCTGCTGTGACTACTATCGAACATCCATGCTCCCAGGACCACACTCGGTGCGCCGTCGTTCGATACGAGATATGTTTGTCCAATGATTTAACTTCTCTAAAAGATGCTGTCTGAGATATGAGCAAGGCACCGTTCGAAAATCTAGCGACGTTGAAGATAGTGCTAAAGCTACAACGAGCAAAGCTAGAACGCCGCTGCAAAGCACGTTTCGGAAAAATTTGCTGGAGCGTTGTGCTAAGATAGATCGATTGAACGGCAAGATGCAGATGTTCTAGAGCGTGCTTTGTGTCACATCGATACGAGGAAAACGAAAACTGATCTATTGTTGGCTACTTCGGAGTATTCCTGTCTTCTTCAATCGACGAATGTCATGCTTCAAGGGCTCGCCTGCCGGACTCCTCGTCAACCAGCGTCTCATGCTATGTGAATTTGCATCGAAACTACTTTCAGCCGCTTCTCACATTTGCGGCCGCTCTGTTTGCTTCACGGCAGGCAGCTAGCATCTATGACTGGATGGTCGAACACATCGCCACCCAGTTCTACACCGTATACTCAATATGCCATGTGGGTGATACTGTAACACTTCTCTTCAAGAGTGCTCCTAGAATGATCATCATAGCGCAGCTATCTATATTATTGCACTCGGCTGTTGTAGGAGCGCTTCCCTCCCTGGTAACGTTACTTCCCATAAACTACAGCAGCATTGCGGCATCTCGCTTCCCCGACTCGCCGCTCGTCGGCAAGCCTAGCTCTTTAAGTCAGCTTGTCACCATGAATGCACTCCGTGTAGCAATCCTGAGAGGATGGACTTCAGTCTCCACGGATCCAGCAGTTCTGGTTTCAAGCTCACCAGTCCGTCGCATCCGTTCGATCTGCTTCTCCACGAACGCTACCATGTGTTGTGCGACTTTTTCCGCGGCAGGATCTGACAGCAAGTCATGGTAGCCCCCTTCCACAAGATGAATAGCCCGTTGGCTCCTACGAGTCTTTGCGTTTTCTTTTAGAAATGTGGTTCCTTCCACAGGAACGGCATGATCCATAGTGCCATGCATAGCACAAAAGGGGACACGCAACTTTGGAATGACCACTTGACGCACTTCTTCCATGGCCACCAACATTTGCAAAGCGGTTCCTAGGCACATGTCATGACATCCTTCAAGGCCCATCTTCGTGTAAGATGGTTGTTGATTGAGCTCCATGACCTCTACATCTCTCCATAAACGGTGTGTAGGGATTGGGTCAGGCAGGAAGAATGGCGACGACTTTGGAATCAGCGGCGCCAACACGTGTCGTAGGATCCAGTAGAGGGGTGCAGGAGGAAGATCCACCACGATTGCCGGAGCTAGGAGCAAGAGACCTCCAAATTTTTGGGGAGCAAAACTAGCAGATTCTTGCCAATCTGTGGCTACATGAAGCGATAGACAACCTCCGTATGACTCCCCACAAAGAAACAGAGGAACGTCTTCATGCTGAGCTGCTGCAAATCGAGCAAAATCATCCAAGTCATCGCGATTGACCTTCCAATCAGGAACATAATGACGAGGACTCCCCTCCGAAAAGCCATGTCCAAGCATGTCAAATGCATAGATTGCATATCCTTGTTTGTTGACAAATTCCTCCATCAACAAAGACAAGTTAAGCTTACGCCCATCCTTGGTAGTCCACGCTGTACCTGCTCGCGACGATATCCCATGCATGTATACAATCACAGCCTTGGGGGGCTCCCCATTCGGTGGGAGCATTTTGCAGAAATGCAGTTTCTTTCCCTTGTAGTTCGAATGGAACCACCCATGACTACACTTGCCCGGCAGTTTGGCATCGAGTCGATTGACGTCGTCTTGGGATGGAAATTTGTCTTCTGGAATCCCCAATTGAACCTTCTCCCCCCAAAGGTTGTACTCATGCAATGGCTCTGCGGCAGCTGTGGGAAGCACCAGAATGGAGGCAGTCATTGTCACCACAACCCATACTAGAGACGGAATACGACGCAACTGTAACATCTCGGCCAAGCTTTGATTCGAGGAAGAGTCTACTTCTTTTGTGTACAGCTTACAGTTAATGCAGCATCAATCTAACAACTTCTTGGGCTTCATCTGTCAACGTGGTTCAATCTAGAAGGAAACGCGAGATGAAGAGAGAGGAGTTTATGTCGCGTTGCTCGCGAGGTTACGCCTGCGATCCGAACGCAAAAAAGACACTGGAACGTCCTTGTTATTATGGTCTGTGGACACGTCTCGGGAACGAACTTGTACTTCGTATGCCATACATGTACAAAACGTACTCCAGTACTCGAGTACTAAAGAAGTACCAAAATGAATACAGTAATGATTCATCAGTACACAGTACTCACTTTCGTTCTCATCAATTTGAAATTCGGTTAGACAACACAATGACAGGCGAATCTGCGAACATTGCTCAATTGCTCACCCTCCTGTTGCTTGTCGCCACTAACTAAGTAGAAGCGTGGACACAACCAGACTCCCTACTCGTCGTACGAGGTTACGATCGGAACTTAATAGCAATCATTCAGGATACAGCCAGCATTGATAGTAGCTCTATGTGTTGGATAGGTCCAGTACGCAGCCCCAGGGCCACAAAACCCAAGGTCAGTAAACTTTCTTTCTCTTCTTATTTGGATAACTATTGTACTCGAAATAATGAAATTTACAGCATTTCCAAATCCTCCTTCTTTCCTGCTTCCTCCGCAGGTTGTTCTGCTGTTTCAATTCCTTGCGGTTCTTTACGACCAGCGCGATTGCGAGCTGTAATGATAACAGCAACAAGAAGGATGATTGCTCCTACCAGGACTGCCACGGCAATACCAACAATGGCGCCTGTGTCGAGAGCATCCCCTCCAGACGACGCAACTGGAATATTGGCCGAATTTCCTCCGGGTGACAAGGTAGGCCTGGGGTTACTAGCGGGAGGCGGTGTGGCTGGACGAAAAATAGGTGGCTGAGATGGCGGTGCCGGGGCGGGAGTGGGCGCCTGAGTCGGCAGGGCAGTTCCAGTGGGAGCAACAAAGCTTGTGGCATCCTTACAGGCGCAAATGTTGTGCACCAGACCAGGTAGCTGTGTACACTGATCCAACGGCACCAAAC
>JAVCKV010602573.1:3417-27581 GCA_032274145.1 Herpochondria borealis
TATATTGATTCCTGTATTTAACTCTATAAAGTTTTGATTGAGCCTATTTTTAGAATTATTTTCTTGGTAGGTATGAATTTTTTGATCATCTTTCATAACTTCAGCTGCAACAAGTTCTTGTAGTAGTTTTGGTGGAGTAAGATCTGGTTCACCAGAACCTATATTAATAAGACTCTCTTCTCCATTTTTTTCTTTGTAATCTGCAACCAGCATTGCTATTTTTTGGAAAAGATTTACTCATCCTTCTCATAGATATTTCATAAGTTAATTTATTAAAGTATATAGTTTGTTTTAAATCCAGGTTCAAGCGGAATAATTTTTCATAAATCGTATATTTCCTGTCTCTGCATATCAGCAAAGTGAAATATCTCTTCGTGAGTTTCTTTTATATCTTCTGAATATGGATTTGATACAATAGCATTTCCAGCATATGAATTATTCATATCTTTTCAAATGCAATCAACTCAAACCATAAAAAACTGATTTTCACTACTACGGGCTTTACTCAAAGATGCAAATATATCTGGCTTATTACGTCCATCTACCCATGCATAAGGAGTAATAACACATTCTACTCCAGCGTGCTTATATACTTCATACAATCTCGGATACCTAATATCAAAACAAATCGAGAGTCCACACTTCCATCACTCTAGTTCAAAGATATTGAGTTCTTCTCAGGCAGAATATATTTCTGGTTCAACGCTCTGAGTAAAGAGGTGATTTTTTCGGTATTTTGCAATTATTTCTCCATCTTTTCCAATAACAAGAGCAGAGTTAAAAGGCTTATCATTTCCATTTTTTTCTATAAATCAAAAAATGAGGTTCACTGTATACTTCTTTGCGAGTTTTTTCATTTGTATAATAGATGTTCCTTCTACATCCTCAGCAAGATTATATACATCATCATCAAGAACATAAGCTGTCAGACTAAGTTCAGGGAATATTATCGTTGTCGTGTCGGCTTGCATTTCTAAAGCTTTTTGTATATAGGCTTCTTTTTTTTCGATATTTTTTTGCTTATCTTTCCAGACCGCATCAAAGTTCACAAGACAAATTTTCATATATATTTTTTTATAAAATTAAGAAGCCACTATATGATTCGAAAGTATCTGAGATGTTCATATTTGACCTATTATTGATACATGTTTGTAGGATTTCAACAGCGTTCAGTGCTGCTCCTCGTAAAAGTTGATCTCCACTGACAAAAAGTTCTATACCATGATCTCAAAATACCAAACTTTTGCGAATTCTTCAAACTTCTACATGAGATTTTCCTGTAGCACTTAATGGCATAGGGTAGATATTTTTTTGTATATCATCTACAAGATCTACTCCTGGAGTCTCTTGTAGTAATTGCTTCACATCATTAATATTTACTGGATGTGTAGTTTCTAAAATTATAGATTCACTATGAGCTCTCAGAGTTGGTATTCTTACAGCTGTACAAGAAATATCTATAGTAGTATCTCCAAATATTTTATGGGTCTCCCAAGTCACTTTCATTTCTTCTTTTGTATACCCATTTTCTTGGAATGCGTCTATATGTGGTATAACATTAAAGGCAATATTATGAGAAAATTGTTCTACTTTTGGATCTTCTCCATTGAAGTATTTTTTCGTATTATCTAAAAGTTCCTGCATCCCTGGAGCTCCTGCACCACTTGTTGCCTGGTAGCTAGACATAAGTATCTTTTGTAATCCATACTTCTTGTAAATAGGATAGAGTACCACAGCAGCTATCGCTGTTGTACAATTTGGATTTGCTATGATTTTTGCGTCTCATATCTGATCTCCATTAATTTGAGAAATTATAAGAGGAACTTTATCATCATATCGAAATGCCGATGAATTATCGATAACTATTGCTCAAGCAGTAACTGCAACATGGGCATATTTTTTTGAAATATCTCCTCCTGCTGCAAAAAGAACATAATCCAGTCAGTTAAAAAAGTTATTATCAACTTCTTGAATTTCTATATTTCCAAAAGAAGTAGACATGATACTTCCAGCTGATCTTGAAGATCCTCCTAATCTCAGTTCATCTATAGAAACATGAAGAGTCCTCAAGCATGTAATCATTTCCACTCATACTGCTCCACTACTTCCCACAATTCAAATATTATATTTTGGCATACTGATACTGTTACGAAATATTTCCTATGAACTCTTCATGTAAAACATTAATAGCTTTCTCCATATCCCCTTCATTGATTCCGTATACTATAGACCTTTGCAGTCTCCCCTGTGATACTATTTCGATATTAATATCATTCTGAGACAAAACATTACTTGTTTGCTTGAGAAATCAAACATGATTTTTCATATCTTGTCCAACACAAAAAACAAGTGCTTTATTTGTCTCATACTCTATAAATTCCATCTGAGAATTCTCAGGAATACCACATGCTATCCTAAGTTCTTCTTCCATTTCATCAAGTTTTTTCTGTATATCCTGACTTCCATCAATAGTAAAACTCACTTCTGTTTCTGATGCAGAGATAATATCCACAGAAAAATACTCTTGAACAATTGAAAATATTTTTGCAAGTATACCTGCGTGGAACATTTTTCCAGAACTTACTGAAAAAAATACTATATTCTTTCTCCCTCATACGAATATACATTTTTCTCGTTCTATAGCTTTGAAATCTTCATATGGAAGAACCCAAGTCCCATTTTGTTTTTCTGTACAGAAGGGATTATAGAGATGTATTTTTACTCATGCATCTTGTACTTCTGCTCTAATAGCTTGAGAGTGTAATAATTTTGCATTTGCTCAACTATCACCAGTTATTTCTCGAGCAGTTATGTAGTCAAGTTCTGTAATAAGTCGTGCAGAATCAGGTTTATAAAGGATTCTTGGATCTGCACTCAAGACCCCTATTACTGACTTTTGAATTTCTAAAATAGCCTCATATCAGAAATATGCCATTCAAACAGCAATCATTGCTGCAGTTGCGTCTGTGTAACCTCGACCAATATTTTGCTCAATTCCCGAGTCTAAAGCTCAGAGGTATCACGATACGATCGGTATGTTTCAGGCATTTGTAATACTTCGTAATTGATCAGTGAGTTTTCTGGAAATTATTTCAAAAGTTTCTGACTGATTACAATTTTGTAATTTGTCTTCATCACAAATATTTCACGCATATACTGACTCGTATGTTTCAGAGTTTTGTGAAGCCTGATTCATAATTCCTGTAAATATGAGAGAGGAAAGCTTTTCTCAAAATCAGAGTAAAGAAATCGTTTCTCCATTTTTTCACATAAATGAATAATCATTTTCTTTTGAAATTTCAGAGGTATTTCATATGAATTCTTTCGATAAACTCTCTTTAACATATGAAAATGCTTCGTCTAATATTCTATAGATTTGTTCCATATCGATTCACCTCTCCTGTAGCTTAACATCTATAAGATTCCTGTGAAACTCATAAATAGATGTCAGTAGAATGAGTATCTCTGGGGTGTTTTTTGATCATTGTTCTAGAATATCTCCAATTTGTATCAGAACATCAGTTGTATTAAAATCTTCTGATCTCATAGCTGAAACTACAATAATTTGTTTTTGCTTTCTTTTCGCGTCATCAATGATATTGAGGGTGCTTTGATACAATTCTGCTGCATTTTCTCCTCAAAGTTTTTTTACATAGATGCTTTCGTGGTTACACATAGATAGAGAGTAAAAAATAAAAAAATCAGGATTTCTCCTGAAACTTTTATCTTTTAATCTTCGAGAAAATTACAAAACAAAAACCTGAGGAGAAATTCCTGAAGGTTTCGTTTGTTTTATAATAATTTGTGTATTCATATTTGAAGTATATAGATTTTTAGTATTTTCTGAAATTTATTTTATTTTGATGCTTTTATAAAATTCTTTTACTTTTTTTGTTTCGGTATAATGAGGTTTTTTAACCAAGATGAATTTTCAGTAGTTTGTTTTTGTATCGTAGAGATAAAATCTTGGTTCTTCATTTGTTCACGTAATTTCTCACGGATTTACACAGAGCGTCTTTCAAGAAAGTATTTCAAAAGCCGAGTGTAAGTGTCATCAAAAACATGCGTCAAACTCTCAAGATTTCGCGACCGTTTTTGCAAGATCATCATAATGTGTAAGAAATATTTTTTGTCCATCAAGCTTTATCTTTTGATAGATTCCATTTGATCGAACAATTCCTTTATTTTTTATCAGAATTTTCGTATCTTTGATCACGTTTCCATCATGATTCCCAAAAGTGAAATAAATTGGAATTTTCAGACTAAACAGCATCTCAAAGAGCCTACTACTTCCCATATCTCACAAGCAAAATAAAACCTCACAATCAAGCTTTTCAATTTGTTCTACTGCATTTAAGAGGTTGTGTGCATTTTCATGAATATCTGAAATAACTGCTATTTTCATAGTTTTGATTTAAAAATTACACTGTGTGCATGGAAATTGTTTTTCATTCATCTCGACTTATAAGGTAAGAATTATCGTCTATATATATTCAAATTTGAGAAGAAGCGAATGAAATTTTCAAGGTTTCAAAGTAAGCTTCCATATATTTTTGTTTTCAAAAGTGGACCCAGAGGTCAAAATTAAAAAATCATAAAGCATCGAAATTATTCAATTCTATAATACTAAAATCATCTAATGGCTGAATGTGTTCTATGCTCTTTCATAAAATCAATGCTCCAGCACTTGATGCAATAATTACCTTTGAACTAAGATTCTCTTTAAGGAAAACATCGAATCAAGATTTCAAAACATGAAATAGCAAATATGCCGTATTTCCTCCTCCTATATGAATGATATCAAAACCTTGCAAGTCTCTTTTAAAGTTTGATATGTTTTTTCATTCAAGAGAATACCTCTTCATATTTGGATATTCTTTCCTCATTGAAGATACTTGTATATCCAACCAAGGTTTATCTCATTCTTGTCAGTTTGAAGCCGTATCTATGTAGACGATATTTTTATCTCTTCCTACTATGTCAGCAACAGGAGACATTACATTCGTTTCACTTGAAATTGCTACTATCATATTTTATAAAGTTATTTTCTCCTCACTTCACTCTTTTAAGTCTTTCACTCTATATTCTCAAGCTTCTTGTTCTTCTGCTGTGAGAATAACTACATGAGAAAATCATTTCTTTTCTGCGAAATTCTGAGCTTTATTGAGTTTCTTTTCTGAGAGGCCGAGCAGAACATTTTTTCACTCAGAACGGAGTTTTTGAGCGAGTACTTGCGTTTCTCCAAATAAGTCTTTTGAAAGCAGTGGAAGAAAGTATTTTTTGTCTTGTTTTTGTATTATATTTTCAAGTAAATTATGTCATTCTAAAAATAATTTCATTGTTTCGTCCCCAGGAGCAAAACCTATTGCTGAAATACCTTCTTTGACTCCGAATATACTGGCAAGTCCGTTGTATCGTCCTCCACCAAAGAGTGCCCTAGGGTTTTCAGAATTTGTATCAAACATCTCAAAAATGATTCCATCGTAATAATCAAATCATCGAATAAGCGAACCAGAAAATTCTATTTCATTTTTATATCAGAGCTCTGTAAGTATTGTACTTATTTGTGTAAATTCGTTCAGGCTCTCATTATGTGCAAGTGAGAGAAATTCTGTTTGTATTTCCTCAATGGTTTTCAGAGACATAAACGCATGGATTGGCTCAGGAGTTGTAATTCCTATTTTTGAAAGCTCATCTTCAAAAGCCTTCTTTGGAAGTTTCTCATATTTATCCAAAAGTCTCATCAGAGATTTTTTGGTATCGTCTTTTTGTATCATAAGTACTTCGCTCAAAAAAGCATCAATGAGTCCTCGATGATTGAGTTTCAAGACATATGATTTTTCCGGTGGATTGAATGCACGCATAAGTTCAAGCGAGAGTGTCAGAATTTCTAAGTCTGCATTCACTCACTGCTCTCCAAATATATCTGCGTTTAACTGCCAAAATTCCCTATTTCTTCACTTCTGCGGTTTTTCGTTTCGATAGTAATTCGCAATCGAAAACCACTTCACCGGTTTCTCAATTTCTTTCCATTTTCGGCTGACCATGCGTGTCACGGTAGGAGTCATTTCTGGACGAATTGCCAGTCCTGAGAGTTTTCCATCTCGGTCTGTTATTTGGGTCAACTCGGAACCTCAAACATCCTCTCCAGATTTTGCTTTCCAGATATCTATTGATTCTACCAATGGTCACAAGTATTCTTCAAATCCATAACTCACACATACGCGTCTCCACGTATCAAAGATGTATTTTCGAACTTTATATTCTTCAGGAAACCAGTCAGCTGTTCCTTTTGGTGGGGTGTTTTGGATTTGCATAGTAGTGTTTTGTGTTAATAATTATCTTGTACCTGATATACATATGACTCAGTATCATTTTCATCTCTTCAAGAAAAGTTTCATGTATTTACATGACGTGAGACTTCACTGAGTGAGTTTGAGAAGTCTCCATTTTCAGAAGTAACTGTGATCGTAAGTGTTTGCATAGTGTTATAAATATTTTTTAAGAATCTCTTTTTTCTTTTCAGGAATAGTCTCTATTTCTGCTTGAAGTTTTTATATTTTAACTGTAGTGAGATGATTCTCGTTACAATCATATACATGAATATCGTAACCATCTCGCATGTTTCTTGCCCAGATAAATTCATGAGTATCTAGAGTATATGAATACCATGACTTTTTTCATCATTCTAGTTTGAGACGATTATTCTCTACTGCTGAAATAATTTTTTGAGATATATTTTTCATAAATGATATTTCTACTTTTACTTTTTCTAAATATTCTAGTTCTTGAATTAAATTACAATTTGTAAATTTTTAAAATACTCTAATTCATCAATAAAGTTGTTTTTTATTTTTTCTATTTTTTGATATTTAGCAGCTATACTCCTCTGCATCTTTATATCAAAATTTCAGCTTACATCTATGGGTATTTCAATCTGCATGTTACCAATCTTATCTGGTGTAGCTTTATTTTCCCAATTAAATCAATAATTTTTTACTTCATTTCTTAATATAAAATATAAGTAATTATAATCTACTAATTCAAGTAACTCTTTCTTTAAGAGAATTACAGCAGAATCACCATTTAATGAAAACTTATGTTTTTTTCTTAAGAAAAAAGTTCATGCTTTAACTCAATTAGTGGTATAGGTTAAACAATCTGTGTCATAATCATAACTATCTATTTCTCACATTAATCCAGTGTTAGTAGTTTTTGCAGAATATAATGGAAATATTCATTTATTATTATTACAATATAATTGAGTATATTTTGATTTTCATCTCTCAATATCAATAATAGTATTTAAGATTATCTTTGTTTTTTTTATATCATCATGTACATGAAAAGTATTAATACTTTTCTTATAGTTCGTGATTTTTTCTTGAAAATCTTTTACATCTTTTTTAAAATCATCAAAAAATACAAGCTCACTTTCCTCATAAATTCCTAATACCTTTTTTTCCTCCTTAGTCCACCATTTATCAACCAACCAATGATTATTAACTTCATTTTCTAGTTTTAAAATTTCTTGTATTTTACATCTTTTATCACTTGTGGTGAAATACCCCTCATTTCATTCAAACATTCTAAAAAGCTTCTTTGCTTCTTCCAAATCACTTTTTCAAGTATCAAATCTATTAACATTTAATTCTTCTCATATATCGCTTACTAAGTAGGTGAAAAACTGTTTTTCCTGTTTTAACTTTTTGTTCTCTTTTTTAGTAATAGCTAAAATATATGTTTTTTGAGGTGTGGTGAAAAAAGTTTTACTAGGTAGCGAAATGATTCCATTTATATAACACTCATTTAAAATCATTTTTCTAATCTTTGTATCAAATTTTCTTCTGAAAATTCATTCTGGTAAGACAATAAATCCCTTTCATCATTTTTTTAATTTATTAATAATCCATTCAACTGATAAACTCTCTAATCATGTTCAATTTACTTTATAAAAATCTTGTTTTTCAGAATCTTTTTCAATTTCTTCCTTTAGAGTTTTACTTCAAGATGTTACATATGGTGGATTTGTAATGATAAGATCAAATGTATCTTCTTCTTTTTTTGATACATCAGCCAAAGTTCAAAGAGTTCATTTTTTTAAACTAAAGGTCTTATTAAAGACTTTTGAGAACTCTTGAGTAATTCAAGGATTTTCTTGAATTAAATCAGCAAGGTATATTAACATATTTGCTTTTGCTAAAATGATTGTTCTCTCACTATCTTTTTCACTAGATCATTTATCAAATCCAAAATATTCTATGTTTTCTACTATTTTATTATTCTTTATTACAAAATCTTTATTGTTTCTCTTTGCAATAACCTCAAGAGGAAAACCTCATACTCAACAAAATGGATCTCAAACCCGTGATCATGTTTTGAGGTTTTCAACCTTTGCCATCTCTACTATATTTTCTACAACCTTTCTCGGTGTGAAAAATTGCCCCATACCTTTTACTCCACTATCTCTTTTTAAAAATGTCTCATAAAGTTGAGTTTTGAAAGACTTTTCAACATTCGTTAAATCTCAAAAATCATCATATTTTTTTAATGATTTTACAAATAACGATGCAAATTCTAAAACTGGTTCATCTTTTTCATTCACAAAAATTGTTCCATTAATAACTGTAGTTCCATCTTCATCATCAGGTGGGAATAAATCTTTTTTTATCTTTTTTCTGATGATTTGAGCATAATGATTCAAAATTTCTGTGTCTTTTTCTCAGTTATCAATCATTTCGACTAAGAAGGAAAAACTATTAATAGTTTTTAGAACTCATAAATCACTCAAAAATTTAAAAATGAATATTTCTACTACATTGTATAAACATTTTTCAGGTTCTTTTCAAGTTGCAACATATATATCTTGCCATACAGATTTTGCTAAATTAGTTGGATCAACAAAAATAGTATCTTGTAAATTTGAGTTTTTTTCTCAAACGTTAGAATCTAATATTCTTTTGATAAGCTTAAAAGTCTCTTTCGTTTCATCCGAAAAACTTTCTTCATTTGTTTGATCAGTTTGTTGTAGATGGAAATAAAAATTGTTACTTATTTTTTGTTGTTGTTCATCCCTTATGAATTCAAAATTACGTTTATTTCATTTCTCATCAGTATAGTTATTTTCTTTGTTTACTCATTTGGGATTAATCCAGATTGAGATATTCGTATCTGTTGCAACTCAAAAGCCAGCTCATAAAACTTGAGCATAATCATTACATTGTTTTATGGCTTCATTAATATCTTTATCTGTTTTAAACTTTTGAATTGCCTTATACTCAATCACTGCAATTACCTTTGGATTTTTTTTATCTGTCCTATCAACTAACAAACCATCAGGTCTTTTAATATTATAGTCTCAGTAATTTTTTTTAGGAATTATATTATTTTGTGCAAGTGATTTTATCGTAACATTTCAAAGGTTGAAATATTCAAATTTTGGTCAAATTTTCACTCCTGCATTTAACTGTTTAATTTGTTCAGACATTTTACAAAAAGATAATAAATATGATTTTTATACACTAGGTAATATACACAATAAATAAATTTTTCATATTCTATATAAGTTTTTTTTACTTACTTCAACCAAATCCCAAATCCATTATTTCCATAATTCTCTTCACAGATATGAGTTTTTCTACGATAACTATGAAGCAGTTCTGTTTTTTCATAGGTACAAAGTTCTGAATGCTCTATGTGTGAATCAGGAATTCATAGATTTTGAAGTTGCTTCACAGCAATGGCTCAGGTATCTAGGAAATATTTTCCCTTCTCTTTCTTGTTCTCTAAAATACACGCATTATATTTTTCTCGAAAATCAGCAGCGACTTCTTCTCAAATTTCGTAGCAAGACTGGCAAATATGTGGTCAGATATAAACAGAAAAGTCTTGAATTTCTGAATTATATTTTTGAGAAATTTCTGAAAAAGTATTCTTAATTATCTTGCTCTGTAAGCCTTTCCAACCTGCATGAATTGTTCCAATTATTCAGAGTTTTTCATTGTAAAAAAGTATCGGGACGCAGTCAGAGGCCAATACAAAAAGAGCTAAGTTTCTTTCTTTCGTATACAAAGCATCGCACCAAAAGTCTTCAGAAATATTTTCTCTCGTGACCTCACAGCATATATCTGAATGCGTCTGATCTGCTATAACGAGATATTCAGTTTGTATTTCGTTTTGTAAATCTTGTTTAAATTTCTCAACAAGTTCTTTGTTTTCTCAGGAATACCTTGGACAGCGAAGTGATATTGGTTTTGTAGTAATACAATATCATATATTCTTAGAATACTTCGAGAGATTTTTTGATGATATTTTCATGGTTTATGATTCGTCTTTTTTTCTATAACTCAATGCTTCTAAAATATGGGCTGTTTCAATAGTATCTGAGGATCCAAGATCTGCAATAGTTCGAGAAAGTTTTAAGATTCTGTAGTAACTTCGAGCAGAGAGATTCATAGTTTTTACAGCTTCTGCTAGGATTCATTCTCCTTCTGCTTCTAAGACACAAAACTGTTTTATATCTTTCGTATGCATCTCAGAGTTTGCAGAAATACTTGTTCCTTCAAAACGGCCAAGTTGCAAATTTCGGGCTTGTTGTACTCGTTTTTGAATAAGCTCAGATGTTTCTGATGTTTGTTTTTTTGATTTCTGAAAATCCTCTGTTGGAACTTTTGGAACTTCAATAAACATATCTACTCGATCAAGCAGTGGTCCTGAAAGTCTTCCTCTATAATTTGCTACTTGATTATTGGAACAAATACAATCTTTATCAGGATCAGTGAGATACCCACATGGACAGGGATTCATAGCTCAAACAAGTGAAAATTTTGCTGGATAGTTATAACTCGCATTTACTCGGGTTACTGTAATTTCCCCATCTTCCAAAGGCTGTCTGAGTACTTCGAGCACTGTCTTTGGAAATTCTAAAATTTCATCAAGAAATAACACTCATTTATGTGCGAGCGAGATTTCTCCTGGCCTAGCATTTCGTCACCCTCCAATAATAGAAATACTACTCGCAGTATGATGAACTCACCTGAAAGGTCGAGTTGCAATAATTGGTTTTTCGTCTGAGAGAAGTCCTGAAATAGAATATATTTTTGAAATCTCAATCGCTTCATCAAGCGTCAGTTCAGGTAAAATAGTAGCAAAAGCTTTCGCGAGCATCGTCTTTCCAGAACCAGGAGGTCACTCCATCAAAATATTATGTCATCAGGCTGCTGCAATCTCTAAAGCTCGTTTTGCAAAACTCTGACCAATAACATGAGAAAAGTCATAGGCTCACAGTGTTGGATCGTCTCGCTCAACAGATGAAAGATCTAAAATAGGCTCAGGAATATATTCAGAATCCTTATTTAAAATATCAATGAGTTCAATAAGATTATGTATTTTTATAACTTCTATATCTGGTACTATAGAAGCTTCTTTTGTATTCCCAGCAGGAATAAACAGTCTCTTAAATCCTTTTTCTTTTGCTCAAATCGTAGCTGGGAGAACGCTTGGAATACTTCTGAGAGAACCATCAAGGGATAACTCCCCAAGAAACACACTATCCCTTACAAGCTCATCATTTTTTATATATCCTTGATCGAGTAAAATTCAGATTGCAATTCCAAGATCAAAACTTGGTCATGTCTTTTTGATATTTGCAGGAGCAAGATTCACAGTAATTCTACTCGGTGGAATCTTTGCTTGGCTTGACTTCAGTGCTGAGCGAAGTCGCTCTTTACTCTCTTGTACTCCCTGATCTGGAAGTCCAACAATTGTAAAAGCTGGAAGTCATTGATTTATATCTACCTCAATATCTACAATCGTAGAATCAAGTCCATTCACCGTAATTGCGTGTACTAAAGAAATCATCTCAAAAAAATGTTATGTGCTAATATTATGTATATATCTTATATATTTAAGAGTATATAGAGTATATAGTATATTGCAAATATTTTTCTAATGATGATTTAAAATAGAAATCATAAAAATAAATCACACGATAAAAACTAAAAACCCTGTCATTATGAAAGTTTGTCAGAGAGTATATATATCTGCGAAGTATCATACAAAAGGAGCTAAAATTACATAGAAAGCCTTAATAGTAAGACTTTGGAGTGATAGTACTGTAGCCCTTAAATTTGATGTAATTTCTGTATTTATATAATCTGAAATTATGATTGATGAGAATCATTTCACAAACTGAAATAAAAATGCAAAAATAAAACTTAATACAAATATTATATTTCACATCAGAAAATAACAGAGACTCGTTAGAATGAAGAGTATTCCGAGAGATATTTTTTTTCATAAATTTCCTTCAATAATATGAGCATATTTCGAGCTAAATCACTGGATAATATTGAAACTCGCAAATACTCATCAGAAGTATATGATATCAAGTCAAGAGAGTTTAAAGTATGGTTGATATAAGTAATATGCTACATCTATTGCGCTAAAAATTAAACCAGTATATAATAAAAGACTTATGAGCTTTTTATTTCAAAATATTAAGTCTTTAATACTTTGAAAAATTCAATAAGTTTTATTAGTTTCAGAGAGAGATTTTTCTACTTTAGGTTCATATAAAGACAAAGATACAGGAATCATGCACGCATAGAATATAAATACAATATAAAATGTATATCTAAGATCATAGAAACTCACTATACCTCAAATGATACTAGCTAAAGCTGTTCCGAGAGAATAATTAAATGCTATATTACCCCATAGCTTTTTATATTCTCATTCTCTTTTCAATTCTTTCAATGTATCGTACACAAAAGCCGAATCTGCTCCAGAAACAAATACTCATGCCAAAACCCAAAAGATACTTGATACTAGGAAATAATAGAAACTATCTCAGATTCCAAGAAAAAACATCGTAAGTGTTGCAAATATACTTGTCAGAATCAAGGACTTCTTCCTTCAAAATTTATCAGCAAAATATCAAGAAGGAACTTCTAGCAATACCCAAAGTATTGAAGCAATTGATTGAATCGTCATTATTTGAACCAAAGATAAACCATTATCTTGGTAAAACAATACGATTATTGGAGTAAAGAACATTAAGCTATAAAGGAAAATATAGAGATTCATTTTCCATAAGTTTGCTTCAAGTTTTTCTGTATGGAGTTTCATAATCTAATCTTTAAATGAATACAGGTTAAATAGAGTATATCCTATTCTATAAACCCTTCAACTTGAGCTGAGACAAGATTTGCAAACGAACCTTTTTTATCTACGAGTTCTTTATATGTTCC
This sequence comes from Herpochondria borealis, assembly GCA_032274145.1. NCBI lineage: Eukaryota > Rhodophyta > Florideophyceae > Ceramiales > Ceramiaceae > Herpochondria > Herpochondria borealis. Next base: position 16,668 of record JAVCKV010602573.1, read on the forward strand.
CTGTTCTATAATACGACCTGAATCAAAGACAAATATTCTGTCAGCTTTTTTAATGGTAGAGAGTCTATGTGCAATAATAAAGGTTGTCCTGTCTTTCATGAGTTGGTCGAAAGATCACTGAAGGTAGCGTTCCGTTTCTGCATCGAGAGCTGAGGTTGCTTCGTCGAGAACAAGTATCGGAGCATCTTTGAGGAAGGCTCTTGCTATAGCAAGCCGTTGTTTCTCTCCTCCTGAGAGTTTCACTCCTCGCTCTCCAACAATAGTATCAAGTCCGTCATTCAGTTTTGCTATAAAATCACTGGCATGAGATTTTTTAGTGACACGTTCTATATCTTCTCTACTTGCTAATTCATTATCAAGACGAATATTATTTTCTATTGTTGTATTAAAGAGTGAGTTATCCTGAAACACGACCCCAATACTTTTTCTCAAAGAATCTTGAGTAACTTGAGAAATATCATTTCCATCTATGAGAACCTGCCCATTTTGTGGATCAAAGAATCTCAGAAGGATATTCGTCATAGTCGTCTTTCCTGAACCTGTATGCCCTACAAAAGCTACTTTTTCTCACGGCTTGATATCTATGTTAATATCTTCTAGCACTGTTCGTTTTCAGTCATAGGAAAAGTTTACATCTTTGAATACTACGCTTCATTTAACAGTTTCCAGTTCTTGAGCATTTGGGATATCTTGCACTTCTATTTTTGTGTCTAAAACTTCAAAATAATCTTTTATTCCTGCCAATCTCCAAAAAAATCATTCGAGCACCCAAGTGAGATCTTCTATACACGAAAGAAAAATCGAAGAAAAACTCAGAAACATCACAATTTCTCAAATAGTCACCTCTCCATTAACATACAAATAACTTCCAAAAAATATAATCCCAATGGAAATTATAATCTTTAAAATTGCAAATATACTAATAATAGAACCCCACCAATATAGAATGGGGAGTTGTTTTCGCAAACGAAGTTCTGTTTTTTGCTGTAACTCTTTTATTTTCAGTCCTCATAAACTAAAACTTTTTACAATTGGCATGTTTGAAAATGTATCTCCATAATGAGAAGACATATCTGAATATATGTCTTCTATTGCTCCTTGTTTTTTAAAAGTTTTCGTAGCAAGGTATCAGGTTATACAGGAAGAAATAATCCCTGTAATAATAAGAAATAATCAGAGCTTGAAGTTAAAGTATAATACTAAAGGAATCAGAGAAATAATGATGACTATATTTGGAAGAGCTCTTCTAAAGAAATTTAACTGTACTTCAAAAATCCCATCAATTCACTTCGTGATTTTTTTCACAAGTTGTCCTGAATTCTCATCCATATGAAAACGCATAGATAAATTAAGTGTTTGAGAAAAGAAGGCAAAGACATTGTTATTCCAATTAAAATGAGCGAGTCTATCAGAAAAAATCGACACAAAAAGACGGATTAAAATAGTCAGTATTCCAACACATATCCATAAAGTAAGTGTTGTATACAATACTCAAAAATCATTATTTCAGGTATTTCAAAAAGAAATAAGTATATCAATAACTTGTTTGAAAAATATTGGTTCTAGAAGTGTTAAAGCTGCAAATACAAAATTTGAAGCAATCAGTCAGGCAACTAACTTTTTTTGATGAGATAAGAGCTGTAAGACTCTTTTAATAATTTTAAACATAGTTTAATTTTTGAATAACAAAGTTAACGAATTATATATAATTGCTTTGAGTATAACATAGATTTACTTTAGGAATAAAACAATAATTGACTAGTATTTTATTTATTTCCTATATGATGTATAAACTTAAATATTACAAATGTGAAATCAAAATAATATCCTATATCCATCAGATATAACTGAATTAACTGAGAGAAGGAGGCAGACAGAAACATCTAAAACACTTTCTCTTCCAATAAGAACGATAGTTGAAAATTTGAAAGAGCTGGCAAGGCAAATTAATGAGATGCCAGAAAAAGAAAAGAGAATAGCAGTTGTAACTTGTATAGGAATATATATTCTTTCCTATACTTTATTATTTTTTATCCCCTTTCCTACGGCATCTACTTGATCACTGTTAGTAGTGAGAAAAATAACAAATAAGTGAAAAAAAGAAAAAACAGCTTCATATTAGTATGAAGCTGTTTTCTTTATAAAAAATTCTGAGAATATTATTTATATTTTGAATAATCAAACATTTTCATTTCTCCATCAACTCGACGGATAATATCAAGAATAACAGAAACGATAATTATGAGCCCTGCACCTGAAATAATGAGATCAACTGTTTGTCAGAGAAACTTTCAAAGTATATATGGAAGTACTGCAATGAGTGCGAGGAATCATCCACCAAAAAGATTCAGGTGATTTGAAACCTTTTGAAGATAGTTTGCTGTTTCTTCTCCAGGACGGACCCCAGGAATATATCCACCTCTTTTTTGAATATTTTCTGCAACATCCTCTGTATTGAAAGTAATCGAAACATAGAAGAATGAAAATGCAAGAACAAGAGCAAAATATATAGCTATGAATATCCAAGAAGGATTATCTAAACTGAAATAGGTAATGAGAGTTTCACCAACAGCTGAAGCTCGGTCACCATTAGAATTAGCCAAAATTTGACCTAAGATAGCTGGAAAAGTAACGATTGATATAGAGAAAATAATAGGTATCATTCCTGCTTGATTTACTTTTATTGGAAAGTATGATTTTTCTTCACCACCAGTCTTTGCGTATATAATAGGTATTCTTCTGTGACCTTCTGTAAATTTTATAATAATATAAATAATTACAAGAGTTGCTATGAAGAGACCTGCGAAGAGAGGATATTGAGATGAGTTAAAGTACCCCATAATCGTACTTGGAGTAGCAGAAAGGACTCAGGCCATAATAATAATAGAAATACCGTTTGAAATACCATACTCTGTCATAACCTCACCAAGCCACATAAGAAAGATAGTACCAGCTGTAGCAATAGTCATTGCCATAAGCACTGTTTCCATATCCGTTATATCTATGATAGAACCACCTGCAAGTGAATTAAGCAAAACAATCATCCCATAACTTTGAAGAAAAGCTATTGGAAGGGTGAGCCAGCGAGTCATTTTTGTAATTTTTCGTTGTCCTTGTTCTCCTTCTTTTTGCATATCACCAAGTTTTGGGATAATAACTCCAAGAAGTTGGATGATGATAACTGCATTAATATAAGGAGAAAGTCCCATCAAAATAATAGAGAAGTTTTCTAAACCTCCTCACATAATAGCAGAAAAGAACGCAAGTCCTCTTTGACCATCTATAATAGCTCCGAGCCCCTCTGTATTAACTCCTGGTATAGGAATAACAGAAAGAAACTTGTACACAAGTACAAGTAGCAGTGTTGCAATAATCTTCTTTCGAAGATCTTTTATGCTTACGATTGATTTGAAAATATCTACTATCATGAATTATCTATAAGAAATATTTTTTGCTCTTACTTTCCTCCATCAAGTTCATCTTGCCACTTTTTAAGTTCGCCCCATTTTCCTTCGGCAGCCATTTTAGCTTGAGCTGGCCAAGTATCAGGAGTATGATTTCCTCGAACACCTGAAATCATTTCAGATATAGCAGCAACTTCTACTTTTGCAAGGTCAGCAAAAGTAGCAACTCCTCAAGTTACAAGAGTTTCAGCTATTTTTGGTCCAATACCTTCAACTTTTGTCAGATCATCTGCTTTAGAAGATTCTTTTTTTACTGGAGTTTTTTTAAGTTCTACTGATTTTTCAACAGACGTTGCTCTATCAGCTGGTTGAGCAACAGGAGTCTCTCAAGAAATAAGAGTGAGCTTTCATCCTGATTTTTCTATTGCAGTAACTGCTGAAGCTGAAGCTGCATCTACTACGACTTCACATTTCGTTTTAAGCTCCCCATTTCCAAGAAGTTTTACTGGAAGAGTTTTCTTTCGAATAATATTTTTTTCAAGAAGCACAGCTATATCTATTTTCTTTACACCTGATGATACAAGAAGATCAATATCTGAAATATTTATAATGTTAAAATGCTTTGTATAGCGAGCATTCGAGAAACCCTTGAGTTTTGGCATTCTTCGAAAGAGAGGAGTTTGCCCTCACTCAAACCAATCAGGAACACCTCCACCAGAACGAGAGTTCTGACCATTCATTCCTCTTCCACAAAACGTTCCTTTTCCAGAAGCGTTTCCTCTTCCAAGTCGTTTTGATTTTCTTCGTGACCCCGCGTTTGGAGTGATTGTTTTTGTACTCAACATAATTACGTGTTTTATAGTGTTTGTAAAAATTATTTAAACGATTGTAGTGCTTTTAAAGTAGCCTTTGCATTATTAAGAAGGTTTGATGAACCGTATCTCTTTGCAAGGATATCTTTGTATCCAGCAACTGCCAAAACCTTTCTTGCTGATCCACCAGCAATAATACCTGTTCCCTTTGAAGCAGGGTGGAGCATAATTGTTGCTGCTTTAAACTTTGCAGTAAGATTATACGGAACTGTTCCCGAAGCTATATCAACAGTTATAAGATTTTTCTTTGCATCAGCAATTGCTTTTGCAATAGCATCAACAACTTCCCAACTTTTCCCTGTTCCAAGACCAACTTTTCCTTTCCCGTCTCCAATAACCATAACAGCTCGAAAACGAAGTTGTCGACCACCCGCAGTAACACGAGTAACTCTATCGATTGCAAGAAGTTCTTCTTTAAACTCTTTTTTTGGTTTAAAGTTATCTCTTCCACCTTTTCTCGGGTTTTTCTTTCCTTCAAATGCCATACAAGCGTATATAAGTAATTAAAATTTGAGTCCTCCAGCACGTGCAGCTTCAGCAAGAGCTTTCACTCGACCGTGGTAATAGAATCAGCCTCTATCAAAGACAATTTCATTGAGTTTTAAGTCTTTCGCAATTTGAGCAATTTGTGTTCCTACTTCTGTTGCTTTTTCAATCTTTGTTCATGTAGCAATCTTAAGATCTGAACTCGCCCCAAGAGTTTTCCCAGTAGTATCATCTATAATTTGTGCATAAATATGAGTCGCACTTCGAAAAACACTCAGTCTTGGACGTTCAGGGTTTCCTGAAATCTGCGATCGAACACGAGCTTTTCTCCTCAGTCTATTTTCTTGTTTTGCTAACATAGTTCTCTATTTAAACAGTAAATATTATTTTGCACCAGTTTTACCAGCTTTTCTACGGATATGTTCCCCAAGATATTTAATTCCTTTTCCCTTATATGGTTCTGGTTTCTTTTGAGCTTTAATTTTTGAAGCAAATTGACCGACCTTTTGTTTATCAATTCCACTTACATGGATTACATTCTTTGCTTTTTCATCAGCAACAACAGAAAGTCCTTCAGGAACTTCCATCTCAACTTTATGAGAAAATCCTATAGAAAGAATAAGTTTTTGACCTTGAGGTTCAAACTTATATCCAACACCATTTACTTCAAGAGACTTTTTATATCACTCAGAAACACCAAGCACCATATTAGAAATAACTGATCTTGTTGTTCCCCACAGAGCTTTTGCATCATCATTTTTTGGAGTGACTACAACCTTCCCTTCTTCTACTTTCACCTCAACAAGTGAAGAGAATACGAATGAAAGATTTCATTTTTCTCCTTTCACATGTACTGTGCTTCCTTCTACCTTAACCTCTACCTTTTCAGGTATGGCTACTGGTATTTTTCCAATTCTAGACATAATAATTACTTTGTTTAAATAAATTACGATATAAGCTAAAGCTTATTTCTGCATTTTTTAGTATACTTCACAAAGAAGTTCTCCACCAACATTGAGGCTTCGTGCCTCATATCATGTAATCACTCCTTTTGGAGTAGAAACAATGAATATTCCTTGTCCATTTCTTGATTTTCGTATATCTTTTGATCCAAGATAAATTCTTTGACCTGGTCGAGATACACGCTTAAATGTAGGAACATAAAGAGTATTTCTTACATTATTCAATGTAACTAGGATATCTTTTTTACCTCAGTCAAGATCAACTACTTCATAATCAGCAATATATTTATTCTTTTTAAGAATTTTTAATATATCTTGTTTCATTCGTGAATAAGGAACTTTCATATCCTCCATTCGTGCAAGGTAAGCGTTTCGTATTCGTGTGAGTAAGTCTCCGATAGGATCCAGTATCATAGGACAATTATTATGGAACTAAATGTTTTTTTCTGTATTTTACCAACTTGATTTTCTAACCCCTGCAAGTTCTCCAGCATTTGCTTTTTCTCGGAAACAGATACGACATAAGTCGAATTTCCCAAGGTATCCTCTCGTTCTTCCACATACTCCACAACAATTAAAAACTTTTGTTGCTTCAAATGGTTTTCTTCCATCAGCAAGAGCTATAAGGAATCTTTTTTTCAATTTTTGAGATTTTGCAATCTTTGATTTTCTAGCCACCTGTAATTGTTTAAAAAAGTAATATTACTTGGCAAATGGGAAACCCATTTGAGTCAGAAGTTCACGTCCAGCTTCTTTCGTTTTTGCTGTTGTTTTTACAGTTATTTGTATACCGTGGTTTTTTACAACATCATCTTGTGGAACTTCTGGAAAAATAGTATGTTCTTTTATTCCAAAGTTATAATTCCCCTCTTTATCAAAAGACTTAACACTTATACCACGAAAGTCTCGAACTCGAGGAAGAACGATGTTTATAAGTTTCTCAAGAAAATTATACATAGTATCACCTCTCAAAGTTACGGTAAGACCAACTGGCATACCAGCTCGAAGCTTAAAGTTGGAGATTGCTTTCTTCGCATGCTTTACAATAGGAGCTTGTCCAGTTATAAGAGCAAGGTGCTCTTGAAGAACTGAATAATCTTTATTTCATGAACGAATATAGGTACCTATACCCATATTAAGAACTATCTTTTCAATTTTAGGGACTTCCATAATGTTTTCACATTTCAGAGTTTCCTTAAGTTTTGGAACGATTTCTTTTTTATATGTGTCTTGTAAACTCATCTGTTAGAGATAATTATTTTATAATACAATCTTTTGGTGCTTTTTTCTCATCTTTCACTGCTTTTTTAGAAAAACGAAATTTCTTTTGTTTTCCAGACTCTTCAATCATAACAAATCAAATACGAGTAGGTTTTTTTGTTATAGGACATTCAAGCATAACATTAGATGCATCAATTGCTTTTTCCATCTTTATGATTTGTCCTGGAGTTGTTCATTGTTTCTTTATATGTCGAGTTACAATATTCACTCCTTCAACAATAATTTTATTTGTTACAGGAAGAACTTTTTGTACCGTTCATATTTTTCCAGAATCTTTTCCAGATATAACGATAACACTATCTCAATTACGGATTTTCATACAAGTCTATTCTAAATACATAAATTATAATACTTCTGGAGCGAGAGACACAATCTTGTTGTACCCTCTTGCTTTTAACTCTCTTGCAACTGGACCAAATATACGAGTTCCTTTTGGAGAACCATTATCATCAATAATAACACATGCGTTATCATCAAATCGAACATAGCTTCCATCTGGTCTTCGTACTTCTTTTGCTGTTCGAACTACTACAGCTTTTACAACTTTCTTTTTCTTTACTGATCCGTCTGGAGAAGCTTTTTTCACCGAACATACAATAACATCACCAATAGAAGCATAGCGTCTATGTGATCCACCAAGAACTTTGATACAAAGGACTTCCTTTGCTCCAGAGTTATCAGTAACGGCTAATCTTGTTTCTGTTTGTATCATATCAACTTTCAGGTTTTAAAATATTTCTTATGCAACGAGAGCCCATCTTTTTAGTTTTGAGAGAGGACGAGATTCACTAATAGTAACTCTATCTCCAATATTAGAAGTGTTTCCTTCATCGTGTGCGTAAAACTTTTTTGTTACTTTATACTTTTTATGGTATTTTGGATGCGTTTTACTAGAATCAACAGATACAACTATTGTTTTATCCATCTTATTACTGATCACTGTTCAAGTTATTGTTTTCATTGTCGTAGAAAAATAGTACTGTAAATATTAACTCTTTGCTTGTTTCATCGTCTTGAGAGATGCTGTATAACGTCTCAATACTTTTATAAGGTGTGTTTGTTTTTGTTCTCCAACAGCCAGTTTCATCCTGAGTGTATAGAGAAGTTTTTCTGCTCCTTTCATTTCTTCTACAAGCTTTTCAGCTGAGAGTTTTTCAAGAGCATCTTTTGACTTCATATTAAGGTCCTTTATTTCTTTCATCCTAATTTCAATTTAATCAACTATAATTTTTGTCTTCACTGGGAGTTTGTACGAAGCAAGCGTAAAAGCTTCCCTTGCAACTTCTGGAGTGACACCTGTCATTTCAAACAGCACTCGTCCAGGTTTTACAGGAGCTCGGTACATTTCTACAGATCATTTACCTCAACCCATCGGTACTTCAAGAGGTTTTGCTGTATAAGCTTTATCTGGAAATACTCGTATCCAAATCTTTCCTCATCGTTTCACGAATCGAACCATAGCTCGTCTTGCTGATTCGAGTTGCCGAGAAGTTATAAAACCTCGAGTCGTCGCCTTTAGTGCATATTCACCAAATGCAACTTCAGCTCCCCGTGTAGCAACACCTTTCAGTCTGCCTCGCATCGGCTTTCGATATTTGGTTTTTCTAGGTTGTAACATTGTTAACTTGAGTTAGTATATAAATAAAATCTATGAGTCAAGTTTTTTTGACTTCTTGTACACATCTCCTTTGTATATCCATACCTTGAGACCAATAGTTCCGTATACTGTTTCAGCTCTAATAGTAGTATAGTCAATATTCGAACGAATAGTTTGTGTTGGAATATTTCCTTCTTTAAATGTTTCTTTTCTTGCTATTTCAGCTCCATTTAATCTTCCTCATACTTTTACTTTAATCCCACCAGCACCTTTCTCCATAGCTTTCTGTAGTGCTTGTTTAATAGCCCTTTTATACGGCATTCTCTTTTCTATCTGATTTGCTATAGAAAATGCTACTATTTTAGCATTAAGGTCAGGCTGTTTAATTTCTTTAACATTTATGACAAATGTTCCACCAACTTTATTTTGAAGCTTTGTTTTAATATTTTCAACGTTTTCTCCTGTTTTCCCGAGAATGAGTGATGCTTTTGCTGTAAATACATCTATAATAACACTCTCTTGGTCTTTAGATATGAGAACATCACCTATTGGAATACCTGTAAGTTCTCTATCAAGAATGGTTCTTATTTTGATATCATCTCATAAAATATTTTTATAAGTTTTTTTATCACCATACCAAGATGATTTCCAGTTGAGAATATATGGAATACGGAATGATATTGGACTAACTTTATGTCACATAGGATCAGTGGTTTATAGTGTAAAAATCTTTATAGTGGTCTAGGATATATCCCGGGTAACACTCTACTATATTATCGAACCTGAAGTTCTAAATGAACATTTGACGTTCTTTTGAGAATAGGATGCATTCGCCCCCTTGAAACTGGTCGACCTCTCTTATATACAATACCCTTGGTGATAATAAGAGTATCGAGTTTCAACTCTTCTCTCTTTTGATTATCATTATTCTCTGCATTCGCTACAGCCGAATGCACAATTTTATAGAGTATATCCGCTCCCTTTCGTGGTGCAAATTTAAGGAATTTCATAGCATCTTCTGCTTTCATCCCTCGTATCACCTCAGCAACTACTCTGAGTTTTTTTGGTGATATACGTACATTTTTTGCGTATGCTTTCATGAGCAAGTATTAATACTAAGTATATAAATTATTTATTTCCTGAATGTCCTCTAAATGTTCTTGTCATAGAAAACTCTCCAAGTTTATGTCCAACCATATCTTCCGTTACAAACACAGGAGAGTGAGTCTTTCCATTATGTACTCCAAAAGTATGCCCAACAAATTCAGGTATTACAGTACAATTTCGAGCCCACGTTTTTATGACTGTTTTTTTACCAGCTTCATTAAGTTTTTCAACTTTCTTTACAAGCCTATCATACACATAAGGTCATTTCTTTAAACTTCGAGTCATAGTTTTTTATAAAAAGAGTAATAATTACATCATGAGTTTTCCTTTTCGAGTCTTGAGAATCCATCTTCCTGTTGTTTTCTTTCGACTTCGAGTCTTTTTTCAAAGAGCTACAGCACCCCAAGGAGTTTTTGGAGCTTTCATACCAATTGGAGATCTCCCCTCTCAACCACCGTGTGGATGATCAACAGGATTCATTGCCTTACCACGAACTGTTGGTCGTTTCCCCATCCATCTACTTCGTCCTGCTTTACCAATAACCACTTGATTATGATCAGGGTTTGAAACAGACCCAAGAGTAGCATAACATTTTTTGTGCACTAATCTTACTTCTCAAGAAGGCATTTTTACTTGCGTATATTCTCATTCCTGAGAGAGAATAGTTCCCTTTGATCCAGCTGAACGTATAGCACCTGCTCATTGATCAACAATTATCTCTAGATTATGAAGTTCAAGCCCAACAGGAATATTTCCTACTTCCATTCTATTCCCGCTTTTCAGTGGAGCTTTCTCCTCTGTAATAATTTTATCCCCTACCTGTACAGCGCTATGAGCAAGAATATATCTCCTTTCCCCATCTGCGTAACATACGAGAGAGATAAAAGCTGTTCTGTATGGATCGTACTCCACTGTTTCAATTTTTGCAGGGATGCCTTTCTTATCAGTCATATAAAAATCTACCATACGGTATTTTTTAGCATGACCACCACCCTGATGACGGATAGTGATTCTTCCAGAATTATTTCGCCCAGCAGACTTTTTAAGCTTTGCTGTAAGAGATCTGTGAGAAGATTTCGTAGTAAGCTCACTATAGTCGAGCCCCGTCATTCCTCTTCGCCCTGGAGTTGTAGGTTTAAATTTTTTAATTCACATAGCAGCCGGATTAGATAAAATAATTATTTCGTAAGCGTAACATCAAGTAC
>JAVCKV010602684.1:0-15963 GCA_032274145.1 Herpochondria borealis
ACCTTGTTAGAAGCGATGCAATATGGCTTGCCTGTAATTGCTCCACCTGTTGGAGGACCAACTGAAATCGTTGTTCCTGATTTCAATGGTTATTTAATTGATCAAAGGAATGAAGTTGAACTTTCCAATCAAGTAAAAATTTTAGCAGATGACGAAGATCTTTATCAAAGACTTTCAAAAAACGCAAGTCAATTAGTTCAAAAGTTTACAAGTAAAAATATGGAAGGAAGGATATTAGAATTAGTGAATTAATTCTAAAATATTTTCTAAATGCAATTATGTCTAATATGAGAAAATGGTAAAACATTGGTTAAACAATTGGGTGATTTTTTAGCTTCAATTTACTTTATATGTAATTAATGATTTTGTATTTTAATGATAGTCATGTTTTTAAAGATTCATTATTTATAAGTAAAATTTATGCTATAAAGCCTTTCCCAAGGAAGAATCTTTGGAAAGTTCTTTGCTAAGGAGTAAAAAAATCCCCATCGAATCAAACTTCTTTAGAGATTCTCAAAAAACGAAAATTTAATACTCAATGAGAGTATCCCGTAAGCAAAAATGCTAATAATGCCAACAGCAATCCCCATCGAATCAATCGCCACGCCTTGGGATGATGCTGAAAATAAATCGCAAAACTTTCTATTCCTAAAACAACCGTAATTGCAAATAACATAGTTAATGCCCAATTGGTCTCACATGCATCAAAAACCAATGCACCAACAATTATGGCAGCAGCTAATAATACTTGCATTCTTACTGCCCATGATAAATCTTTATGAAATTCTTTTAACGTTTTATTACTCATCTCTTTTTTATTCAAAAATAAGATCTTGCTAAATGTCATTCATTGATTTTAGTCAATTTTGAAAATGATTTATATCATCCTTGTCATTGATATTAATCACCTAATCTAGTTGAGACAAGCTATAATTTTGAAATAAAAAATCATGAAATTATACGAAACCATTTCAACTATTATGACTACCGACTTGATCACAGTTAATAAGGATTATGATATCCTTACAGTTAAAAAATTGATGGACGAAAACGGTATTCATCACATCCCTGTAGTCCATTTTGAAAAGTTAGTAGGACTGATTAGTAAATCTGATTTGTTGTTTTTCTTAAAAGGACTAAGTGCGGATAATTTTGAAAATACGCACAATGAATCCCGAATGGAAAACTTCCGAGCAGAGGATATTATGACCGAAAATTTGGAATGTCTAGGGCCTGACGATCATATTTTAAAAGCAATCGAACTTTTACAAAAAAATAAATACCACTCCATTCCGATTGTGAAAGATGATGATACCTTGGTAGGTATTCTAACCACCTATGATATTGTAAATATATTGTTGAAGAAACATTTAGCTGATTCTTAATCATTTTTTTTTGATGAAGTTGTTTAAAGTTATTTTAGCGTTTGAATAAATTTCTAAGTAAGATGTAGGAGAACGCGAGATAATGTAAACCAATCCAATGTAGAAGATTGGTTTCGTATCGGATAATCAAGTTTTTAAAACCATCCAACCAAGCATTGGTTCTTTCCACAGCAAAACGTTCTTTATATAATTGATTATCAAAGTAATAGTCATATTGGTCAGGATTTTTAGAGTTTCTTTTGTTGATGTCAAAATTTGGAATAATACCAAAACGCTCACAAAATTCTCTAAATTTTTTAGAATCAAAACCTGCGTCTGCATTCATAAAAAGCCCATCTACCTCAATCTTGCAATCGGCAAGAGTAGTTATAATTTCGGACATCATTTCTTCATACTCAAATAAATCATTATGGTTTCCGCTTACGGGAATTGAGCAAGCTAACGGAATTCCTTTTTTGTCTGTTAAAAAGACAATGTTAGTCGTTTTGCATTTTTTACGACCTTGGTATCCAACTGCTTGTCCTCCTCTTTTAGCTGGGGTATGAGAACCATCAAGCTCAGTACTTGACATGTCTAAAATAGATTTATTTAATTCTAAAAGAGCAGTCCACAAGCGATACCAACTGCCATCCTTTGACCACTTAGAAAAGTAATAAAAGACTGTATTCCAGCTAGTTAGGTGTCGTCCAAAAAGTTGACGCATTGGTAACTCTCGCCATTGTACACCTGTTTTCAAGCGATAGGATATCGCTCTTACTATTCGCCATAAACCAACTTTACATTTTGGACCTCTCTTGCCTTTGCTAAGATGAGGTACTAATTTTTGATTAATTTGTTTTTTACTTAATTTGAGCATCGTTGCGGAGGGTTTTGTGAGTTAAGTTGTGTTTTCAAACTTAACTCTCTGCAACGTTTTTTCAAAATCCAATAATAACTTTAAACAACTTCATTAACTCGCACCTCTCTAAACGCAAAAATGAAGAATTATTCTTTCTTTAATTACACGACAAATGAAGCGCTACATTTGTCTCAAAAGGAAAAGAATATATTAAATGAGACTATTGGAAAAATAGAACAAGAATTAGCCGAAAATATTGACAAGCATAGTAGAACATTAATTGTTTCAAACATCGAATTACTACTCAATTATTGTATTCGATACTTTGACAGGCAGTTTATCACAAGAAGCCATAAAAATAGAGACACTCTTTCTAAGCTTGAAGATTTGTTATCTGAATATTTTACTAATGGATATGCAGATAAAAATGGATTACCCTATGTAAAGTATTTGGCTGAACAACTTCATTTGTCTCCCAACTATTTGAGTGATTTACTAAAAAAAGAAACTGGGAAAAGTACATTAGACCATATTCATCAAAAAATAGTTGAAATAACTAAACAAAACTTATTAGCACCGAACAATTCAATAAGTTCAGTTGCCTATGATTTAGGATTTGAATATCCTCAATATTTTACCAGAGTATTCAAAAAAATGACTGGAACAACTCCATTAGAATATAGAAAAATGAATTAAAGCCAGGTGCTAGTCGAGTAGGAAAGGGGAACTTCCCCCCTAACCTCTCACAGAACCGTACGTGAACCTCTCGATTTATATGCCTCTTATTATGCAGCCAATTTGCTAGGTTAGTTGATAACCTAAACTCCAACAATAAAACAGATTCGAAAAGGCATTCGTCATTTTTCTTAACCATTTTACAGCTAAAACTCAACTTCCCTTAAAACATTTATACCTTTTCATTGCCCACCTTAGTATTGTTCAATACTCCTTTTAAGATACGGACTATCATCAAAGAACTAGTATCTCCGAATTTCTAAACATGCTAAAAGCATTTTAAACTAAAAACTAATTTTAACCCCACCGAAAGTTTTTTTCAAAAAAACTCTCTAAAGAAAGTTCACTTACCTAAAATGAAAATAATGGAATCAAATTTTTATAAAGAAGACCTTATACAGGTTCGGCAAATTTTGGAAATCGCTGCGGTGAAAATCGCAGCAGAAAAAAGGACATCGGAAAACTTAAACGAGATTGAAAAAGCACAAGCAGTTTTCATTGACCAAACACTCCACTATGATGGCGGAATTGAGGAAGATATGATGTTCCATTTGACAGTAGTATCTGCCAGTCAAAATGATGTACTTAAATCTCTATTTATGAAAATCATTCCCGACCTGATTTATTATTCGAATAAAACTAAGCCAAAGAATACTCGAAAATACTTTAAATCTATACCTGAACATGATAGCATTATAGAACACCTGATAAATCAAAATATCGAAGGAGCAGAGGAAGTGATGAAACTTCATTTAGAAAATTGAACCCAATTTCCCAAATATAAAAATGTAACTTGGTCAAACTTCAAATTTGATAACGGTCCGACTAAATAAAATTTTAAAAATAAATGTTTAATGAAAAATAAATGTCTTTTAATCATTTTAATAGTTTAATTATCAACAGAGTACCCAATTTGGGAATACTTTGTTTTGGAATACTTTTTCTTTATTCCTCAACGCTATACCCTGGAGGTTCTCAAGCAAACATTAACTCTGAAGGTTTTGATTGGGTCAATAATTATTGGTGTAACTTAATGAATGAAAACGGAATGAATGGAGTATCAAATCCAGCTCGACCATTTTCAATTTTTGCAATGATTATGCTATGTCTCAGCCTGATTGTTTTTTTCTTTCAATTCGCTGATTTCCTTGCAGAAAATTTACTTTGGAAAAAGATTATAAAAGTAAGTGGGATGCTATCCATGCTATTTGCAATACTAATATTTACTCCATTCCATGATTTAATGACAATTGTTTCAAGCTTCTTTGGGCTATTTGTAGTCATTGGAATTGTTAAAGAAATCTATAAAAGTGAATTGGCTACTTATAAGTTCTCTGGAATTATATGTCTTTTATTATTGGGCTTAAATAACTATATTTACTACACCAGCCAACTTATTGAATGGCTTCCTTTAATTCAAAAAATCACTTTCTTATTTATACTCGTATGGATATTAGGACTTAATTACGAATTGAGAAAAAGAATACAAAACATTTATAACAATAGGAATACATTTTCACAATAAATGCTCATTCAAAAATGGCACATAACATACACGGTATAATAACTAGTTTTAAATATAAAGGGACATTACCAAATGTTATTCTAGTTGGGAATTATCATTTCATTCCTTTTAAAAATAGATTTGGAGAAAACTATTCAGAAAATAAGATTGCTCCTTATGATGAACTCACTAAAGAAAATATAAAAATTTTAAAAAATTTGTCTTTCTTTGGAAAGTGTGCATATATTGAAACTGAATATTTTGGAGGTACAGGAACTCAACTATCTGAAACTTGGGAAAATGGAAAAAGAATAAACGGTCCATTAATTTCTTATGATGGAATTGAAAATCCTCAAATTCCTAAAACGGTAAAGGTCATTGAAAATTCAATCAACCAAACCTTAAAAATAATAGGCATATACCAACACGAAGGGAAAGATGAATTTGATTCTATTCGATTAGGCAATTACAGATCTAATAACGAGATTTTTGAAGAATATAAAAATCAAAATAAATCATAACATAATTGTTATTACCTCAGAAGATTTTTCTTATCAATTTCTTATTTAATCTTAAAATATAAAGTCATGATACAAAAAATTAAAAAAATCTTACTCAGCTCTTTATCCATTTTAGGCATCAGTTTTTTGACTTGGATTTTACTTGCGCTTAATCCTAATTGGGTTTATGCCAATAAAACTCAAGTTGATATCGTAACCATTTATCATAATCAACCATTAGATGAAGGCACAGAAATAATTGTAAAATCTGCAATTGAAATCATAAAGACTTCCGAATTATTTAATGAAGACATCTCACTTGATTTATGTTTTAACGATGGTACATTTTATCCTAAATTAAATCCACTAGTTGGAAAACCAATTGCTTATGCGATGTTGGACAAAACAGTTTTATATAACTGCGAACCTATGTTTGATAAAAATATTGCTCAAACTCAATGGGCGATAAATGATTATGAATTAAGAAAATTTGATCTCACTCGGATGATCGCTCATGAGTTCACCCATAATTTACAATTCAACGAAAATCTAAAATATGTAGTAAAAAGTACCATGGGGACTACTAGGAATTGGAAACTGGAAGGCCATGCAGATTATGTGGCAAGACAATTTAAAAATGATGGGAACCTAAAAAAGAAAATAAAACAATTACTAGAGGAAGAGAAAAAAGAACACAATGGATTACCTGTATTTGAACTTGAAGATGGAACAAAGCAAATTCTTTCTTATTTCAAATACTCCATACTCTTTCAATACTTAACAGAACAAGAACATTTATCCTACACACAAATATGTGATGATAAAAGAAATTTAGATCAGGTATATTCTGATATGATAAAATGGTTTGAAAATTAAAATCAAGGAAAATCAAGGAAAATCAAGGAAAATCAAGGAAAATCAAAATCAAAATCAAAATGTTAATCAAAATCAAAATGTTAATCAAAATCAAAATGTTAATCAAAATCAAAATGTTAATCAAAATCAAAAATCGAATAACGTGGTCTCAATATATTGTTTTTTGATTTTGATTGACATTTTGATTTTGATTTTCCTTTTTTTTGATTAAACTCCTCCTACCCTGCCATAACTTTCCATGCCTCCAAAATTTCTTTTTCCCGCATTAAAACAGAACCTTCTTTTTTCTCAAACTTATCCCGACGTTCATCAGTCAATGCATCAGAATACCACCAATCATAAGTATCTTTCATCGTAGTTTTTAAATCTCTAAAAGTCAACCCATTCGCTTTTGCTTTTGCGTTACTAGTCAATGCGGAGCCTTTGCGATTTCCTTCAGGCATAACCCATGGTACGATATATTGAACATTATTCTTTTTCAAAAATTCATAATCATCAATTTTTACTAAAGTAGATTTCACATCAAAAGCCTGTTTGCCTTCATCAATAAATTCATACATATTTTGTGCAGCAGCGGGACCAACAGCATTATAAGTTCCTGTTTTCTTTTCTTCAATTAATCGAATCGTCCACTCTGCCACATCACGTACATCAATATATTGAACAGGATCATTTTCTTTTCCTGGCACTAAAATATCACCACCTTTACTTAATCGTACTGGCCAATGAATAAACCGATCTAATTTATCCGCAGGACCAACCATATAAGTTGGTCGAACTACAATGGTTCGATCCTCTCCAAATATTTTTCTAGCTGCCAATTCTGAATTAGATTTCATCACTCCATACCAATATTCTAATTTCATATCTTCGTCTTTTAATTCCGCAGGTTCTTCCAACAATACTTTTGTATCCTCCTTTATATCATTTCCTAAATAAGGATAATACACGCCTGTGGAAGAAATATAAACATACAACCCAACATTATCTTTTAATAATTCAGCCGTCGCTTTTGTCCATTCCACATCACGGCCTGAGTTATCAATTGCAACATCCCACTTACGGTTTTCCAATGCTTTTAAATTATCTTTTCGATCTCCTACCAATGATTCCACTTTTTCAAAAAGCGCTTGATGAACAGTAGGTTTCGATTTCCCTCTAGTAAAAGTCGAAATAGAATGACCTCTTCCCAAGGCATAAGCCACTTGGTGTGGTCCTAAAAAACTAGTTCCTCCAAGTATTAAAATATTCAATTTTTTAATTTCTGATTTTTCTGTTGCGGAAGCTTTTTCAGAATTGCACGAAAGAAATTGACTACCAATTAATGGTAAAGTAATTCCTGCTTTTATGCTGGTTTCGATAAATTTTCTTCTGGTATTTTGCTTTTTCATTTTGGAAGGTTTAGTTTTTAATTGATGTCAAAGACTTTTATAAAAGTATCACTTTTAGGAATATAATTTAAATGGTCACCGATTATTTTCCTCAATCCAATCCAAAACTAACGGCCAAACTTCCTTCTCCGCATTACGGGAAAGCATTACCCTACCATGATCGTAATCCTCAGAATAACCATTATCTTTTCCAAAGGATAGAAATTTATTTTTAGGATTGGGAAAAGATTTTAGAAAATCTTCCGAACCAGATTTGGGCGCAACGAAAGTATCCTTCTTACCATGAATGGAAAAAATAGGAACCGTTATTTTAGATAAGTGCTGATCGTAATCAAAATTATTTTCTCCTAAAAATTTCTTTGACAAACTCCAATCATACCATAGCTTCATCATAAAATAAGTTTCATCATGAGGTCGTCCAAATTTTGTAGCATAGGAATAGCCTAACAATGCAGTTACATATTTCCCAAACAAAACCTTTAAGTAATTAGAAATCGAATTGGCAGCCCCAGTAGTTTGACTTCCAAACATAGTGATACTATTTATTCTGAAAATGTAATGTTGGAAATGTACCAAGAACATAGCCATTATAGCCCCGCCTCCACTATGCACGACACAACTTAACTCCTTGATTTTCAATTCATTAAAAAGATATTCCAACGCAACGGGAACATCTTTTTTAGCAATAGTTTCGAAATTATATTTATCATTAGGAGTGGTACTTGCACCATGACCACGCCATTCCATAATCCAACAAGTGTATCCTTTTTTGGCTAAATAGGAGGCAATACCTCTACAGATTCTTTTATCAGAAAAAGTACCATGCGTCATATAGATATGATGACGAGTTGGAATTTCAGGTTCTGAAATTTTCCAAAGTGCGAGCTCATGACCTTCGGGAGATGGTACTTTAATCAGTTCTTCTTTCATTATTTTAAAACTACCAATTATTAATTTCATTCCAAAACAATCCTCTCTTTTGTCTGTTTAAAAAAGAAAAAATGCATCCATTCCAAAAATATATAAATACCTACACTCCAATGCCGACGCAGGATTGGTTAGCAATAGAAGCCCGTTTAAAAAAGCGAGTAATTCAAACAGGTGATTTGATTTTAGAAGAAGGAAAAATATGTCGTCATCTCTATTTTTTAGAAAGTGGATTTTTAAGGTATTTTGTTTGGAAGGATGGAATTGATGTTTCTAAATTTTTCACAATTCCCCCCTACTGTTTTACCTCTCAAAGAAGTTTTACTCAAAAAATTCCAGCTAATGAAAGTATTGAAGCATTGGAAGAAAGTGTAATTTGGGAAATAACAAGTGAGGATGCAGATGAACTAACCGCTATCAAAAGTTGGAATACTTTTGTTATAAAATTAGTACAAGAAGTTCAATTCTTTACGGAAAATATTTTAGTAGACATCCAAAATCAAACTGCAGAAGATCGCTATCGAAAAATGTTAGATGATGGAGATATATTGTTGGAAAAAGTACCTCTAAAACATTTGGCTTCATTCCTTGGCATTGCGCCCCAATCATTGAGTAGAATTAGAAAAAAATTAATTCAGAAAAATTCAAACTTAATATAACATCATCAATGCTAGAATTAATATTAAATATTAATGAAAACATTTTAGATCAGTTTTCAAATCAGCTCAATATTCCTATCATAAATGATGAAATCATTTTGGCTTCTCAATTAGGAAAAGGAAAAATCACAAAGACTAGTTTTTCTAATCAACTCGAGTTTTATCATTTTAACTTATTGTTGAATCATCCCGTAAAAATGAATTCTTCCAATCCACCCAATAGTGATTGGTTACTTTTAAATATCAATCTTTCTCAAGCCAAAATCACAAAAAGAGTAAATTTAAAAGAAATAGATTTCCAAAAACACTTGCCCTCAGGTATCTTGATGTACACTCCACAAACTGAAGTTCAAAGTGTAAGTCTTCCCAATACACCTTTCGAAATAGCATTAATTCGATTTCATAAATCTTTTCTAAAACAATACAATTACAAAAATATTGACTTATTGCAAAGCACGAATAAAGCGTTAATTTATGAAGACCTCAATGCTCAACTGGAAGGACATCTTGCTAAAATTATCTCCAACCAAAAAGATAAAATGGAAGCACACAGCGAACTATTAAAATTCCTTTCCATTTTTATTAAAAAAATTAAAACTCGCGATAGCGAAAAAGGATACCAACATCTTCATCCTGATGATATTAAAGGTTTATTTATTGCCGCTGCACAATTAAGAAATCCGCTTTCTGAAAAAATTCCAACCATAGAAAATCTTTCCAAAATAGCGGGGATGGGAAGCACTAAATTCAAGACCTATTTCAAGCAAGTTTTCGGAAGTCCTCCCATAAAATATCATCATAAGATCAAAATGGAATACGCTCAAAACGAATTAAAACAATCCCAAAAATCAGTAACTGAAATCAGTTATGAATTAGGCTATTCTAATCCATCTAAATTTACCTTAGCGTATAAAAAACAATTCGGAAAAACACCATCTCAAGTTTAGATAACTATTTGCCGCAGACTTGGGCTGACTTTTTTTTATGACTACACTATAACTTGTTTTGACTTTTCTATAATGTATCTTGATATTCGTTTAACATAACACATTATAGAAAAAGTCAAAACACAATAAATCGTTGTCAAAAAAAAGTCAACTCAAGTCTGCGGCAAAATTACGTTCTCCTAATTCCGCCTTCTAGGGCAAACAGTTCGACTTCTAGGGTTAATACCTTTTCCAATCCTAATCTAATTTTGTAATAAAAAAATATGAAATTATTTATTACAGGAGGTTCAGGTTTTGTAGGTCAAAAT
Source organism: Herpochondria borealis (assembly GCA_032274145.1). Lineage (NCBI taxonomy): Eukaryota > Rhodophyta > Florideophyceae > Ceramiales > Ceramiaceae > Herpochondria > Herpochondria borealis. The sequence goes on from JAVCKV010602684.1 coordinate 10,071, forward strand.
CTTATTCCAATTCTAATCAAAAATGACTTCGAAGTATTGGCATTGGCACGTAGTCAAAAGGCTGCCGATAAAGTGCAAAAACTAGGTGCGACTCCAGTTAGAGATGACTTAACTGCACTTTCTAAGAATACGGCTTTAGCATTGCAACAATGTGATTACGTATTACACTCAGCAGCTATGATGGATTTCACTTATGATCCAAAACCTTTCTACACGATGAATGTTGAGGCAACCAAATCCTTACTTGATTTAGCTAAAAAAGGTAGGGTGAAAAAATTCATTTATATTTCAGCAGCGCCAGTCGTTCCAGGTTCTCCAATAATAAATCTAAAAGAAAATGAAGCTCAAACAGGACTGCCCACAGCTCTTTATCCAAAAACAAAAGCTATTGCAGAACAAGCAGTTTTAGCAGCTAACACACCTCAATTTCAAACGATTGCATTACGCCCTCCTGCAATTTGGGGGCCGAACAATCATCATTTTGAAGATTTATTATCAGCTGTAAAAGAAGGTAAATGGAGATGGATTGGTGGCAGTCAACAAATCCTTTCAACAATACATATACGTAACTTAGGAAATGCCGTTTTAGCTGGACTTAAAAGTGATAAAGGAGGGGAAGCTTATTTTGTAACCGATGGAGATCGACGTTCCATGAAAACTACTTTTGAAAAAATATTAAAAGCGCAAGGATTAAACCCTGGAGAGAAAACATTGCCAAGGAGCGTGGCAGCTTTTGTCGCTAATTTTGTAGAAATTATTTGGAAAACTTTTGGGATAAAATCAAGACCTCCTATCGCCCCTTTGATGATTAGATTGATGGGTACAGAATTTTCAGTCAATGATGAAAAAGCAAGAAAAGAATTAGGCTATAAAAATGTAATTTCTTTTGATGAAGGAATTCAAGAAATTGCAAATTTATCTCAATAGTTCTTTTACTATCTTTTTCAAACTACCGTTTGATTTCCATATTTCCAACTTCTGTTTTATTTTTTCATCGCCAACAGAAGAAGCATTCAAGGCAATCAATTCTCGATATATTTCTAAAACTTTTTTAGTATTTCGAATCGGTTGTTCGGGTAATCGTTGAATGATTTCTTGTATCAGAATTTCTAATGCTTGATTATGATGCTTTGATATTTTAACCATAAACTGCATCATTAAATCAGTTAATCTTTTGATTGGAAAAAATTCAATGCTTTCCATTTCGCCGATTATTTTGCCTAGTAATTTTGAATCCATGGTATTTTGAACAACACCTTTAATCCATATTTCTGCTGCGATGCCTCTTGCTGTTTTATCACTACAATTCATCGTAGCAGCAATAAAATAATACGCCATCGTTCCACCACCTCTCCAGTTTTCAAGTAAAATAGTTGCCATCGAAATTGCAGTCTTTTTCGAGTCCTCATCCCAAAATTCCGAATGCATAAAGCATTGCTTATTAACTTGAGCTACAGCAATTTGAACATTATTTGGAGTAAAAGAAATTAGTCTTTTTAAATCTAGCCCTCTTTCCATCAAAGGCGTTTCTTTTAAATACAGATATTCCAATAAGAAAAAATTCTGTTCATCGTACAAGGGCATTTCTATGACTTCATTTTCATTAACCCCTAAAGACCTATGATAATTGGTTCCTTCAATTTGTAATTCTCGATGAATATATGGCCCATTTATAATACTATAAGAGGAACTATTAAAATGCTCCCCAATTCTTTCTTCTGCAAGCACACCATAATCCAACTCTCCTAACAATTCTTTTACAACCTTAAATTCAGTTTGGAAATTTTTTAATTCTTCTATTTTTAGTTTTGGAAATTTCGAATAAACTGCCGTTTTCCATTCATTCGAGAGCTTGAGTTTTTTTGACGGTATTTTATTTCCACCAAAAATAAACAAAGTTAAATCCAACCATTCACCCTTTAATTTCTCTTGAGCGAACAAAGTTGCTTTCTCTAATTTCTCAGGTGCAATCCTAGCTATTGCAATTTGCCAATCTGCATGATGAGGTACTACATCATTCTTCTGATATTCAAACAAGCGTTCAACATAAATCTCAGGGTCAATCCAAAATGGTTGATGAGTTGGAGTCGAAAGTAATGGCAATGAATCAGATTGTAAAATCTTATTCAGACTATGCATTAACAAATATTTGAATGGAAAATAAATCTCTTCCTTCTCTCCCATTTTCCAATCTGCAGGTGAAATTGCTGGAGGTTCATATCTAGCCCAAATTTTCTTTTTCTTAGCTTCCTTCTTTTCATGTTCAATTTTAACTCTAATCAGACTTTCTTCATTTGGAAATTGTTTCAGTAATATCCCTGCATATTCTAAAAGAAACTCTGCGGCCATATTATCCAAATATCCTAAGCGCCGATTATTTCCCCAATCACGAAATACTCTGTAGGATTTTTGAAAAGTAGGTTCTAGTTTTTCAATAATTTTAATACTCATCTGAGGATGAAATTTTAAAATACTAGCCTGCAAAAAATCAAAATGCCACGATTCATTTCCATCCAAGGATTGACTCATTAAAAAAATAAAATCATCAACCGTTTCTGGTAATTCGATTTTGTTTTCATTAGAAATAAGCGATTCCATTTCCCCTTCCTGCTCCTCTTCTATTACTTCAGAAGCAGCTGTAATTTCATTTTCAAAAAACTCTTTTAATAAATCTTTAGGTGTGAAAAGCATCTCCTCTTGATACATTGTCAAAGCTGATAGCAAATCGGTATCCTCTTTATTCCCAAACTGTTGAATTAATTTCGCTGCTCGTAATTGTGTCGATTCTTCTTTTTGAATAAATGTTTCACAACATAACAATGCTATTTCATCTTGCAATGATTTATCTTTCTTCCCCATTTTTTCGAGAATCATCAAAGTAGAATTAACTACAGATTTTGTTTCGGACGTGAGTAAGATTGGAGCATTTTGCAAGAAGGAAGTTTTATCAAACAAGTCATTTGTAACAAGTTTTTTGCAAATTTTTAAAACACTATTAATCGGTTTAGATTGTGTAGAATTAAAGGCTTGAAACAAGTCATTCTGCATGCCCAAAATTTCTTCTTGAGAAGGTTCTAATGCCAAAAATAAATCCATGTACCAATTAATCAAATTCCGATTAAAATTCCGAGTTGTTCCATTAATTGATTCTTTTAAAACTCGTTGGCGAGGCAGTTTTTTTTCTTTAACTAATTTACAAATAGTCTTCATCCAAGTTACTTCATCCTTGTCTATTCCTTTTAAAAATCGATGCCAACGTTCGGTATAATAGATATTCGTTTCGTAATGAAATATCAACCAAAAATGTTCTTTTAAAGTCTCCTCATACTGTTCTAAATTTCCAGGTTTATATTCATGTGCATATACATCTTCTGTGGCACGTGGGAAAATAGCATTACATAACACTCTAACTATCAACAACTTATCATCATCCACCAATCCTCTTTTTATTTTATCTATCAACCATAAATAAGTCAAACTCTCTGTAACCGTTTCGATATTTTTAAATCCAACGATATATTTATTAAACCAACTCGGAACATAAAATTCCAAAACCTTATCCATCATATCGACATCCATAGACCAATAATCGGCTTGATAATTTTTCTGATCCAAACAAGCAAAACCTGCATAAGTTAATATACTTCTTTGTTCCTTCGTCTCCCTTCGACTGTAGGTATTTCCTTCCTCTATTAATTCAAAATAAGATTGAGTCGTCTTCCTTAAAAATGGAACGAAGTCCTTTTTATCTTTTTTACTTAATTTCTTTAAAAAAAGAATTATCGCAGCTATATTATTGGCTTCTAAAATTTGAGTGAATTCTTCTTGAATAGTCATAGACTGATTTATTATTTACGATTATTAACCTTGCAATTGCTTCACTACTTTCTTTAAACTTCCATTAGTTTTCCAAGTTTCTAATTTTTGTTTAATGGCATCATTTTCAATTGAAGAAGTATTCAATGCAAGCAACTCTTTATAAATTTCTAATAGTTTTTTTGTGTTCCGAATGGGTTGGTCAGGTAATCTTTGAATGACTTCTTTTATTAAAATTTCTAATGCAAGATTATGATATTTTGAAATTTTAAACATAGACTCGGTTATCAAATCTGTAAATCTTTTGATCGGATAAAACTCAATACTTCCCAACATTCCAATCATTTCTCCAAGCAGTTTTGAATCTATGGTTTGTTCGGCAACTCCTTTTATCCAGATTTCCGCAGCAATAGCACGTGAAGTTTTGTCTTTACAATTCATTGCTCCTGCAATAAAGTAATGAGTCAATCTTCCTCCTCCTCTCCAATTTTCCAATAAAACAGTTCCAGCTGAAACAACCATTTTTTTATCATCCTCATCCATTGAATCATAATTTTCATAAATTCCATATTTTCTAAAACATTTCATAGAAATCAATACAAGGATAGGTTGGACATTATTTGGAGTTAGCGACAACAATCGTTTTATATCATTTCCATTCCCCCTATAGGTTGTTTTTTGCAAATAAAGAAAATCAAGTAATAGAAATGTTTCTTTATTAAAGACAGGGGCATCTTCGATTTTAAATTTATACATATTGTCCCACCAATAATTTAATCTTCCATCAATCATTATACCTTTAAATTGTTCTAGCCTTTCTATATATTTTTTATTAAAATGATCATAACGTTTAACCATTCTATCTTCATCAAGCACTTCTATATCCATTTCCCCTAACAATTCTTTTTCAATTTTTAATGAAAGACACTTTTTACTTAATTCCTCTAATTTCATTTTTGGAAATTTAGCATAAGCTGCCATTTTCCATTCCATTTTCTTTTTTATCTTTTCTATTGAAAATTTATTCCCTTCAAGAATAAAAAGAGTATGCTCTAAGAATTCTCCACTTAATTTTTCCTTTGCAAAACTGATAGCTTCATCTACATTTTCAATTGTAATTCTTGAAATTGCAATTTGCCAATCCACTTGATGAGGTTTTATTTTTTTATTTTGATAAATAGAAAGGCGTTCAATATATTTCTTAGGTTCAATCCAATATGGTTGATGAGTTGGAGTAGAAAGGAAAGGAATAAAATTTTTATTTTTTATTTTATCAAGTGTTTCCAACAATAAAAATTTAAATGGAGCGTAAATATCTTCTTCACTTTCAAGGCTATAATTTTTTAATATTTTTTCAAGTTTATCATTTTCTTTCCTCCATTTTTCCATTTCTGAAACCTTATTAAAAAACTTAGTCAAAATTATAATTTCAGGGAATTTTTTATTTAAAAATTGCAGATAATCTAAAACGAAATTTGCAGCCATAACATCTAACCAACCTAGTCGTTGAAGACGATTCCAATCATAAACTAAACTAAAAACTCTTTTCAATATCGGTTCTAACTTCTCTATAATCTCAATACTCATTCGAGAATGAAATTTCAAGATACTTGCTGGTAAAAAATCAAGATGCCACTACTCATTACCTTCCAAAACTTGAGTAATAAAAAAAACAAAATCATCAACTGTATCTGGTAATAAAATTTCTTTTTCTTTAATTAAAATCATTTCAACAGAAACAGCATTCAACTCTTCAATCTCTTCATTATCAACTAGTTCCGTCAAATACTTTCCTAATAACTCTTTAGTGTTTACAGTCAAATCATTTTGATACATTGATAACTCTTCGAGTAAATTTTCATCATCAGGTTGACCATATTTTAAAATTAATTTTGCCGCTCTTGTTTGAATTGAATCGTCCCTATTTAAAAAAGTCGAGGCAGTTAACAATACAATTTCATCTTTTAGATCACTTTGCTTTTTTGCCAACTTATCTAAAACCATTAGTGTAGAATTTACAATTGACTTTGTTTCAGAGGTAAGTAGATTAGGAACATTTTCCAAAAAAATTTTGCCA
>JAVCKV010602684.1:15973-27572 GCA_032274145.1 Herpochondria borealis
TAAAACCAGTTTCTATAACAATGTTTTTACATATTTTCAAAACTTCATTTATAGGTTTCGTTTGAGGTGAATTGAATGCTTGAAAAAGATCATCTTGTAATTCAATTAATTCTTTGGTGGATGGATTTAATTTTTTAAATAAATCAATATACCAATTGACAAGGTTTCGATTAAAGTTACGAGTAGTGGCATTGATTGATTCCTTGAGGACTTTTAGTCGGGGGATTCTATTGCTTTGAGATAATTCTATAAGAGTATTAGACCAACCAAAAATCATGTCTTTTCCATCTTTTTGAAGTGTCCAACCTTCCTTGTAATTGATTGTCGTTTCATAATGAAAAATGTACCATATATGCTCTTTAAGTGTTACAGAATATTTTTCAAGTTTTTCTGGTTTATACAAAGCGATAGTTTTAAAATCAGGTTGATGTACTCTTTCAATTATTACTTCAAGAAGTAACTTAACAATAAGTTCATTTGATGGGACAATTAATCCTTTATTAAATTTTTCCAATATCCAATAGTAGTCTAAGTAATGTAGCATCCAATCCTCTGCAACAAAACTATTAACAAATTGACTTAACCAAGTGGGATAATAAAATTTTAATATTTCATCAATCATTCCTTCATCAAATCTCCAGAACTCTGCTTGAAAACTTTTATAGTCCATCATCACAACCCCTGCTAAATAAATTATTTCATCTTGGGTCTCTGTAGCTCTTGATCTTCCTAATTCCGTCTCTTCACGTAAATATTTAATTTGTTTTTTTAAAATAGGAAGTAATACTTTCCGATCTCCTTTTTTTAAATTTTTCAAAAAAGTAATAATCGCTTTCCTATTTCCAGTTTCAATAATTTGTACAAATTCTTCTTGAATAGTCATCGTCTAGCTTATTATTTTTTTTACCGCCAAAATATGTTTACACATCCCACGCTCTCCTTGATTTCTACTAAACCAAGTGCAAGTACATCGTTCTTTTTGAGCATCTAAAACCACCGTATGATGTACGCCACTTCCTTCTACTTTAGCCTCCACTCTCCCATCGGTTTTGGAAATAATTTGTACTTTTCCATCAGCAATTAATTTCTCTGCATTTTTAAGTCGAGGATTTAAACTCAAAATTCGATTTAACTTAAAGGGTAACCTGCGGTAAAAAAATCCATTATCATCCAAATCATATCCCAACATTCCCATGGCAGAAAGTCGGCCTGTCAAGTTTTCGATTTTCCTTAAATCTAGGCCTTCCTCCACCGCCAACATAGTTGGATTAAATGCTTGGTTGGCATAGCTAAATTTATCAAAATGAGCAATCAATGAATCGGGTACCTCTTCAATCAATGATTCTAATGCCGCACCTTCTCCTGAAAATCCTCGCCAAAAATCTCTTGACAGCGACAGCGTAAATCGAACACTTCCAAAGTATAATTGCCAAGTTGTAGATTGATTGTTATGATGTGGAAAAACATGTAAAGAATCAACCAAAGGAATCAATTGTTCAATCAATCGAAGTCGATGAAGTCCTCCTACACACACACCTGACTTTGATTTTGTTGGAGAAAATTGTGGACGATTACCCCGTTTGATTAAATAATAATCTGTTTTTATTTTTCCTTTGGGGATACTTCGAAATAATTGAATCGCTTGAATTCGGTTAAATTTAAATGCCAATTCACTATCCGCCATATACAATTGAACGGTCGTTAAACCTTTAATCCATTTGGTAGGTAGTGGTACTTTTCGTTCTACGATTTTATTTCCACTTTTGGTCAAAGACACTTCTTTTTGCCCAACTGATAAAACCAGTTTTTCTTGTTTTCGAACACTACTTAATGCGGACAGCATCGGTTCATTAAAATCAACATTCGTCGTTCCATTTTCCAAAAACTCTCCATCATGTCCATCGGGCAAAACATCCACTCGTGCATAAACTCCTGCACAATTTGAAAATCCTTCAAAACGAATTTTTTCATTTCCTGCTGTAACAATAGGATCACGGATGATGGCATTGGACAAATTAAAACTGGATTTGACCACATTGGAAAGAGTGATTAAAGAGCGAGCGGTGAGATATGGACTCGTCAGTTTTCCCCAAAAAAAACAGGGAACATCTTTTTTTTGTACTTCACTATATTTTGATAACAATAGTTCTTCATTTCCATTTTGTTGTCGAATTATGGAAGGAGAAGTGTATTGATAAGAAATGGTATCAGACATAAGTAATAGGATTTTGTTTAAAGTCTTTGGTAAAAGTAAGTAAAATCAATTAAAAATGAAACTATTTTGATTACATTTTTAACAAATAAAATAATATTAGTTACAATTATTGAAATTAAAATTTGAAGTTAACATAGGTGAAGTGGATTCCTAAAAGTATGCCTCAACTTTGTAGTACAATAATTAAAATATGATACGGCTACTTATTTTCTTAATTACAACTTTACTTTCTATGACCGTTAATGCACACAATATTGAACAAACTAACCGACACTTTTGGCATACTTTAGAAACCTCCGCATCCCCTAAAGTTATATGGAATATTTGGACTGATGTTTCAAATTGGCAGACGTGGGATACAGAATTAAAAGAAGCAATCCTTAATGGAAATTTCGAAAAAGGAACCAAAGGAAAGCTCATTCCTAAAAAAGGGCTAAAAGCAAAATTCAAAATCGTGGATTTTGAGGAAGGGAAATCTTATACTTTTAAAACAAAATTACCATTGGGAGGTTTATTTGTCAAGCGAACTTTGGAGGTGAAAAATGGGAAAACTTATTTCACTCATGAAGTTTGGTTTAAAGGATTGACTAAAGGAATTTTTGCAAAAATACTTGGAAGTGATTTTAGAAAAATACTACCTGAAGTAATGAATAATATCAAAAAAATAGCAGAAGAAAAATGATTGGATTAAAATTAATGTATGCAGCTAACATTATAGTTGCAGGATGGATTAGTATCAGTAGTTTGTTTTATCCTAAAACTGCCGTCGTGACCGTTTTCGAAAATAATTTTGCCTACTCCGAATCGATTCGGTTAGTTGGTGCTTTATGGGGTGGGATATTTATTCTTTCGATTCTGGGATTGTTTTATCCTCAAAAGATGAGTTTGATTTTATTATTTCAGTTGATTTATAAATCGTCTTGGTTAGTCTTTGCAGCCTTACCTGCTATGATGAATAATCAACCTTATCCTAAAGGCATGGCAACTTGTTTTATTATTTGGGTTTTGATTTTGCCTTTTGTGATTCCTTGGAAATCAATCTTTTAAGTTGATTTTATTTTTCCGCTCTTTCTTTATTTTTTTATAAAATTTTCTAATACTAGTATCACTATCGTATTGCATTTCTTTAAAAACACGATTTGTAAGTACATTGTTTTTGTATAAAACATCGACCACTACCTGTCGATGAATACCACAATTCATTTTATGATACATTTTTCCCATTGGCTCTTGACATCTTTTAGTTGGATTTGCACGATAAATATAAAGCAATCCATTAATCAAAGAATGGATAAAATCTTTATTATTAGATCGGTCGATTACTTCGTTTAAAAGTTTGTAATCATCTTTTTGATAATGCTTTATCAATAATGGGAAATACTCATTTGGATTCTTTATCTCCTTTATTTTTTTAATTGCCAGGCTTCTTATTTTTTGAGATTTAAAATATTGTAAAGCCTCTACCGCAAAGTATACGAGACCTGATTTTTCAGGATTCTTATTTTTTACAATGTCAAAAATAGGCTGATAGGAAAATGGAAATTTCCTTTTAGAAAAAAAATGCAAGTAACCTTCCTTCTCTTTTCTCTTCTTGGTATTTAAAAAATCTTGAGCTAATCGTTTAACATCTTCTTTTGATATATTTTTTGCTCGTTCTTTAGTTATAAAGAAGAATTTCCCTTCTACAATTCTATCTTTTATCCATTGATAATCGATTTCCTTATTTTCTCTTCTTATACGATACTTAAGTTTATTTTTTAAAATAGAATTATAATATGCTTTGATATATTTATTCTTTTTCGATTCCTTTTTTAAAATTTTATAAATATCTAAATCCTTATTCTTTTTTTGAAATTGATCAATTTGCCAACTATCTTCAAAATCATCTTTATCTTTCGTCAAGTGTTTCCCAATTTTTTTGGCAACCATAAACACTCCCTTTACTCCTTCCATTTTCATAATTTGATCTTGCCCCGTAAACCAATTTTCTGAATTTGATTGTTTTTTAAAACCATTGATTAACGCTTTCCGTACCTGCACATTTCCATTTTTATGGAATAAAATCATTAAGTCGAATATTTGATTTAAATCGTAATCGTCTTCAATTTTAGCTTTTAAATATTGAATCACCTTGGTTTCAATTTGAACTCTTTGCGGAGCAGATTGTATCAAATTGAAAATATACTTTGCTCTACTACCCTCTGCTTGTCGGTCGTATGCAAAATTTTTAATGGCTCCTTTGAAAATGTATTTTGAAAAATCAATTTGAGGATTTTCTTTTTGAATCAGGTAAGCACCTCCTGTTCCACATTGGAGAGAATTAAAGAATAGTTTTTTAAGTTGTTTAGTTTCTTTCATATTTAATAATTCCATAAATCGAAGATATTATTTTATCTCAATTTCTTATTTTAAAGCGAGGAAAATAATAAATATAAATTTCCCATAAAAAAAAGGCATCCACCGAAGTGAACACCTTTAGTTTTAATCTGAATTATTTAACGAAAAATAGATTCAGAATTCTCTATAGTATAAGTCTGAATGTTTCAGTTTGCGTTAACAGTATTCACGACATTGACAGGCATACATGCCCAGTCGGTTCCATCCATCGAAGTATTGCAAAGATTCAATTTCATTTCAATCATTGCATTCATACAATTTGTCAATACTGTCATTCTATTCGAAATACTTGGAGTCACATTGTTACAAGATTTTAACCAGTTCATTTCTACCTCCATCATATTGATACACTCATCCATTTTGGCAACAGGAGAAATACAGTTTGTAGTATTTGTCCAAGTATTAATATTCATTGAACAGGCGCAATAATCAAAATTTTGATTGTTAATCATATTACACCAGTTCGTTACTTCTGAACTATTGCAAACCATTGAACAAGTATCTTTACACATCCAAGCACACGCTACAGGTACCGTGAAATTTGTCCAATTTTGCATTTTTGTAGTTGGTACACCACATTCAAATCCACACATTGTACACCATTCATGCATCAGAGCACAAGCAACATGTACAGGAGTGTACCAGCTATTATTAAGCATATTCATATTTATTCCAATACATGAATTAGTATTGTTACAACAATCTGTCATTTCCTGAGTCGTAGCACAAGGAACTACATTTACCGTCATCGCACCCGTCTCTTTGGTAATATTCAGTAATCCATTTTTCCAATTCATATTGTTAAAAAGGCAACCCCAAATCTGTTGATTAGACATTCCATTACTTCTATAAAATCGATTAAAAGCAACACCTTCCGCAGTTCTCCATTGGAAATTTTGCACTTTATTTTTAAATTCTTCGCTGTTCATTACTAGCTTAAATATTTCGATTCCTGCGTCAACTTTCGCAGCCTGAGTTGTAGTAAAGCAGTTTGTTGTTGTAGAGGTAATGTTAAAATTTACATTCATCATAAAAGTCAATTTAGTTAGTTAAGTTAGATTAGGGTAATAAAATAAAGCTCTGCTTATTAAAAGTAATAAGTAGAAATATCTCGGAATCGTTTTGAATGTATTTTGGAAAAAGAGGGAAAGGAAAATTTAATCAAAATCAAAATGTCAATCAAAATCAAAAATCGAATATCGTGTTTCAACTATTTGATTTTGATTGAATTTTTGATTTTGATTTTGATTGATTTTATTTCATAATTTTAGCTGTCCGTAAACCTTGTTCAATACGCTTAAGTTGTTTAGGAAGATCTCTTAATTGAGATACGGAAGCTTGGTGGTATCTATTGAAAGTGCCGTCTACGCGAGAAGCTTTTTCTGTTGCTGCAGTAAATTTGGAAAGCAGACCAATTAGTTTGTTAAAATCACTACTGTTCATATCATATATTTTTGAAATGAAAAAATATGCATTCAACGACTTGTAAAATAAGTCCTGTTAAGATGCAAGATTTGGTAGTGTAGATTCTCATTTAAATCAGAATTATGTGACTATACTTTTTTAAGGCTTATTAATAATCACAATATCTAAGTACTCATAAACAAAAGCAAATACATTGCCATTTATTATAATACGAAAATAAATATACACATAATCATTTGAAAAACAAGGGATTAAATATATTTTTTAATGTAAATTCATTTAAAAATCAACTCAATCAATATTTTATAAAATAAAATTCCTAAAATATTTTGTCGAACTTTTGTAGAATCTAGTCGAGCTAAATGGAATGATGCTTAGAAGATTTATATTTTAAGAAGCCAATTAAAACAATCTACTAATCATAAAAATTTATCATTATGAAAATCATTAAAGCAAATATCAACGGGACGGTTATAGAATTTAATAATTGTAATTGGACGGGTTATGAATCCATTTATGTCAATGGTGAAATGATCTCTAAAAAATTCTCTTGGTTTGGAGTCGATCATATTTTTGAAGTGGAAGAAGATGGAGAATGGGTAGAATATATGGTGACTACTCGTTTTGATTTTCATGGATTAAGTGCCAATATTACACGTGATGGTGTTCGCATTATTTATGGTGGAAAAGGAGATATTGATTTAGTGCCTTCTCGAAATAGAACAATGTTATATAGTGATCATGACTTAGTGTGAGGATTATAAAATATTAAAATTCGCATTACTACTTTAGTTATAAATTTGGCTTTGATAGTAATGCGATTTTTTTTAATTTTTTTTGGTTTTCCGAATAATGGATGTTGCGGAAGTTTCGTAATTCCCTTTCAAGACTTCCTTTATATCTTTTCTTAATTTTTTAAAATCAATAGGTGAATCGTAAGTATATGACCACAAGGTTCCACTCACTTCATTCTTAGCAGTTTCTAATCTCTTAGTCAAAACATAATCGTCCACTTTATCATCAATTTTATGAACCTTCAATACATGTAATCTAAATAACTGCTCAAGATCTTGACCTTTTTCATCTGTACTATAAACAAAATATACAATCTTAGAAAAACTACCTTCTGCCTTTGGATCACCTAATTCTGGAAACCATTCATATCCCCATACATTTTTATCTTCCCATTTAAACATTTCAAAACTATAATATTCATCTATTCCTTCTGGTAATTTTTTGTCATGATATGCTTGATAAAGAATCTCTTGATATTTCTTTGCCTTTCCAATTTCTCCTAATGCAAAATAGTTTTGAACGATGGTTTTGATAAGAAAGTATCTTTTCTCTTTAAACCAAAATGGTCGTATAAATTCTTTTTCATTTTCAATATACTCCATGAGTTCTTGAATGTATTGAATCGATTCCAAGTATTTCCCTTCGCTTCTTAAGTCTTCTCTTTGATTAAAATAAATCATTGCTATTTGGTCAGTTGCGTAAGAATAATCATTTGTTCCTTTTTCTAATTCCAATTTCAATCCTTCATAAGAAACTTTTGCAGCTGAATAGTCCTTTGCCTTATATTGATTATCAGCAACTGTGAATAATGAGTCAATTCGAGATTGCCCAAAAGAAAAAATTGAAATAAAAAGAATTAAAATAGTAGTTTGTAATTTCATTGTTTTAGTTTTTAGTTTATTCTTTGAATGTTATTTAAATCTACTAAATCCATTTCAAAATAACCTTTAATTTCTACCCTTTCTATATAATCTCTATCAACTTTCAAATTATGCTGTGCTTCGCAATAAATTTCTCCTTTAATTTTTTCTTTATCTATCAATTCTAAATTTACTAATTTTAGGAATTGCTTTTTTACTTTTAAATCTCTTTGCCAAGTACAATCGTAATATGTTAGCTTACTTGTAAATTCATCTCCTACGATTTGGATCGATAAATTATATCCTCCGTACATTCCTGCATTTAATCGAATGTCAATTGTGTCTTTATAAAAGAAAGCATTATTTCGAGAAAACTGATTAAAGCCAATAAAATATTCTTCTTCTTTTCCATCGATTATTTCATAAAGTTTAATGGTATCTTTTTGCCCTAGTTTATTTTCCAATTGCACAAATTCCAATCTATCTGTTTTCATATTCTCAGATGTTAAAAGAAAGAATGGAATTATTATAATTAAGAAAAACATTAAAGTTGAAAAATTTAGCTTCATTATTTGATTGTTGTTCTTATTTTTTATTGTAGAATCCAATATATAAATAGTTTAAGCGAGTTTCACCAAAATAACTTCCAAAAAAATCAAAAAAAAAGCAGCACAAAGCTGTGCTGCCCAAGACAATATTTAAAAGGACGATTAAATCATTCATTTGCAAGAGTAAAGAATTACAGAATAAAATTCTACAATTCCCTCTTTATTCAAATTTACAACAAACCTATAATAGTTTTGTACCCACAAATTGGTATTTTTCATATAAGTATTTAAAACGATATACGGACGCTGCGCTGACGGTGGTCGTGTATTAAAAATGTGCTTAACCACTTAGGGACAAAGCCTTCTCAAAACTCCCATATAACTAAAAAAACTCATTTCAATAAAATTGAAATGAGTTTCCCAAACACGACCACCGTCAAGCGCAGCGTCCGTATATCGTCAAGCAAAGCGTCCGTCAACCGTCCTTCCGTTCCATCAAAGGCACATCCTTAACGACCATTTGAATAGTATTTCGAATCCGCTCTTCCAACATAACTATTTTATGTTTTTTCAATTGATCGACAACCGATTTATGATAATGACGAACCGTAATCAATTCCAATTCTTTTTCCACTACAACATTAAAGGTCTCCTTCAATTCTTCAATCAATTTTGACAAACGTATTTCATCTTTAATCGTAGCACATACAGAAAAACTAATAGCCATATTCTGCATCATATTTACTTTGGTTCGATACTTTGTAAAAAGTTGAAAAATAAAACTCAAATGATGTTCCGCTACAAAAGAAAAATCCTTAGTTGAAATCTGAAGCATCACTTGTCCACTTTCAATAACTACAACTGGTGGATAATGTGCATCTACATCTGCACCAATAAATGTTCCTTCCCCTTTCGGATCAACAAATGATTTGACATACATGGGAATACTTTTATTTTGCAAAGGTTTTATCGTTTTAGGGTGAATAACTTTTGCACCATAGTAAGTCATCTCTATCGCTTCTTTATAAGACAAACGATCTATCTTTTCTACTTTTTTAAACAATCTTGGGTCTGCTGTTAGAATCCCAGGAACATCTTTCCAAATACTCATACTTTCTGCATCTAAACAATAAGAAAAAATAGCTGCCGTAAAATCTGATCCTTCTCTCCCCAATGTGGTGGTTGATTTGTCTTTACAACTGGCGATAAAACCTTGGGTCAAAACAAATCCATTTTTATTTAAAATAGGTAAGGCATTTTTTAAAATATTCTTTTGAGTATTTCCCCAATCAACATTTCCCTCTCTAAAAGTATCATCCGTTTTGATATTCTTTCGAGCATCCAACCAATGTGTGGACATCTTTAATTTATTCAAATATGCAGCAACAATAGTAGTCGATAACAATTCGCCCAAAGAAACAATCTGATCATACACATAATCGTATTCTATCTTTTTGTTTTGTTTTAAAAACCTTTTAACCGAATTCACCAGCTTGGCCATATCTTTTTCAACAGGATGATCTTTACCAAATAATTCCTCTACCTCTTGCAAATGCTGGTGATGTGCATTTTCTAACAATTCAATTGCATTTTCTTTTTTATCAAAATAGGCATGAACTACTTTCTCCAATGCATTAGTTGTTTTCCCCATTGCAGAAATGACCACCAATATGGAATCCTCTTTATAGGACTTTAAAATTTGGGCTACATTCTGAATAGCTGCCGCATCTTTGACAGATGCACCTCCGAATTTGAAAACTTTAATATGATTTTTCATAAAAAATAAGTTGACGAAAAAATAAAATAGTGTCGTTTAAACCAGCAAATACAAGAGAGATGACATCTTCGCGAGAGGTCAAGAGGGAGGCAAAAGATGTCATCTCCTAAAGAGCAATTCTTTCCAAATGAGATGACATCTTTTGCTTCCCTCTTGACCCTTCGTGAAGATGTCATCTCGGGGCATCACTTTTTGATTAATTACAAAGAAGCCGCAAATATAGATGATTCCAAAAAATAAAACAGTTGAATTTGCAACGTTTTTACAATATTCAAATTCTATTACTTTATTTTTTTACCTCAAAAAAGTAATTTATATTTACCAATTGAAAATCTAAATTAAATTCCAAAAAGCAATATCACATGAACCACTATAAAATAAAGCTTACAAAAACTATAACACTACTTTTCTTTCTACTCCCCTTTTCTATTTTTTCCCAACAACTCGACCATGTATTGGGCGATATTTTAGTGCAAATAGAAACAGGAAAAGAGATACGAATTATCTCCAATGACTTTACTCAATTCGATGGGCTGCCTACTCAAATTAAAATAGAAAAGGCAGTTGTTCCTACTATGAATATTTGGTTACTGCATATCGATCATACCACGATTGATGAAAATTTATTTTTGGAAAAAATCAAAAATCATCCAATCATAATTAATGCCCAATTTAATCATTTAACAAAATTACGTTCTACTATTCCTAATGATCCTGAATTTTCAAGCCAATGGCAATATCTTAATGATGGCAATAATGGAAATGTTGCGGACTCAGATATAGATGCAGATTTAGCTTGGGATATTACTACAGGAGGTGTTACGCCAAACGGAGATACCATTGTAGTTTGTGTTGTTGATGATGGTTTGTTTCAAGCACAGCAAGATTTTGAAGATAATATTTGGGTAAACAGATATGAAATTCCAAATAACAATATTGATGATGACAATAACGGATATGTTGATGATTATTTAGGTTATAACGCAAATTCTAATGATGATGATATATATGTAAACAACTATTCTCATGGTACAGCAGTAGCAGGTGTTGTTGGTGCAAAAGGAAAAAACAGTTTTGGTGTTGCAGGTATTAACTGGAATGTAAAAGTTATGGTTGTTAAAAACCAAGGAGTTCAACAAGCGCAAGTAATTAAAGCTTACGAGTATCCTTTAGAAATGAGAAAAATTTATAATAGTACAGATGGTGCAAAAGGTGCCTTTGTAGTTGCTGTAAATTCTTCTTGGGGAATTAATTATGGTCAACCTTCTCAAGCGCCATTATGGTGTGCGTTTTATGACGAAATGGGACAAGCAGGAATTATAAATGCTGGAGCAACTGCAAATGCAGAAATAAATGTAGATGTAGATGGAGATTTACCAACCGGTTGTTCTAGTGACTATTTAATTACGGTAACTAACATGTGGCGAGATGACGATAAAGTTACAGACGCAGGTTACGGAGTAAATACTATTGATTTAGGTGCTTTTGGTAGAGATGCTTATACTATTTCTGATACAGACCCAACAGGTTTTGATGGTTTTGGTGGAACTTCTGGAGCAACACCACAAGTAGCAGGTGCAAT